>JAOWBW010000467.1:1449653-1660122 GCA_026119855.1 Campanula takesimana
GCGTAGATGAGTGCGTGCTGCTGCTATCTGTATCAGTTGTGCGCACATCTCCTTCCTTGTCACCTTTAGGATTAACAGGAGCTTGCTGCGCAGCATCATCGCCCTGCGCAGACTTGGTAACCTCATCCGCATCCTCATCTTCAAGTCCAAATCATCATGAAGGACAGGAGGTGCCAGGTTGAGTATTTCCAATCGGAATATTGAGGCGTTGGAAGGCACTTGATGATGGTTCAGGACAAGGAGGAGCCGCAGCTTTGGCTGTCCTTTCGCAGTGCTGCGCACAACCTGTTTCTTGCGTAGAGTTCGAGGAGGATCCTTGGCAGGTGCATCAGCAGCGGTCTTTGCAGGCGTACCGGAGGCGGGAAAAGCTTCATCCATCCAATCATCACTATCTCCTGTACCCTGAGCAGGAGGGGCGTCAGCAGCCTTTGGATCTTGCTCCCCCTGCGCTGTATCATCCGCAGCATCAGCAGCAGTCTCATCCATTCGAGACTCGCTGTCTTCTTCAACCATAGCAGCCGCAGGAGGAAGTCTGGTAAATGCAGGCTTTTTCTTGGTTTTGGCAGGAGAGGGAGCAGACGCAGGAGGATCTTTGCGCTTCTTTGAAGGTTTGGGAGCAGGAGGCGGTAAATCAGATCCAATTTAATGCCAGACAGTTGATCTGACATTTGGGATTTCCTTCACCTTTTCTGGCGTAGGTTCTGCAATACCTTTGCCTTTGCGCTTAGCCTGCGCAGCAGCAGTTTCAGGTTCAGTAGGGCAGTGGCCTTCGAAGGCTGCGCGGCAGTGTTCTTTGCTTGGGTTGAGGGGCTTCATCATCATCACTATAAACCCAATCTTCTTTGTCTGGGCTGGTGTCCTTGTTCCAAATCTTGCGATAATCACTGCGACCAATTTCATTTCACAGAGAGTAGAGGTGAGAGATGGAATAGGTCTTGGTGCAGGGGACTTTGAGATCAGGACACTTTTGCACGAAGGTGCGCAGCTCGGAGACATTCATCATAAATTTGGATAAGAGCCTACAGTGAGTTCTGTACTGGCTACTTTCTTGTCCATGCGCTGTCATAGCTCTCCAATGCGTCCCATAGCTCGTAAAAAAGAACAGAGGACCAGTCTAGAGCATCGCCATTATAGACCGCAGCACAATAGCCCACTGCTTGGAAATGAACTTGCCCTTATTTCCATTTTTGCAGTTTACGGAGTCGCCAATAATGGTGCAAAGGTGATACATCACTCACCAAACTCCTTGCGATCATGGACGCTCCACTTCTTAACCAGAGAAGGTTCCCCAACAGTTTCGCGCAAGCTTGTTTTGTTTAGCTTCAGAATAGGCTTCTGGCGCATCATCAACTTTAAATCCGCAAAGCTTTTTAAGTGACGAGGAACAATGCGCACTGAGTAATTCCGAATGATGAGCGGATAACATCAATCTTTTCTCGAGTCTGCTTGTGTGTCATGGTGACTCTCTCTGCGTTCTCAAAGAACTCGTCTACAAGAGAGGGGACATAGAAGTCCTGAGCCAGTGTAAAGAGAGGTAAGATGCCGGAAGAATCATAAGATGAACAATCCTGCGTCCGACAGCATCTTTGTGTAGCGCAGCAAGATCCAGTTCCCAGCCTTGTAGAAGTAGAAAGAGTTTTGCGCAAAAAATAGTAGTTTAGACAAGAATTGTGCATGGAGCGAAGCGCATGCGCAGATACACGTATGCGCAACATCTCCATAGGAAACAAATGAGAAAGATAGGCGCAAAAAACGCAAGCACAGAGATATAAGGCGACCCAAATCAAAAATAAGAACTTGATGAACACGGAATAATAAAAATATGAACACGAAGAACATCAAGAAACTAAAAATCAAATTTTTACCAAAAAGGACAAAAGCATATCGAAATAACGCATTTCAGAGACGAAAAACAGCCAAGGAAAACAAGATTTCCAAAAACAGAACATTTAGCCCAGAAATCAAGAATAACCGTTCGTCTGCCTAGGAGGTTTCGAACGAAAAAATTTGCAGAGAACATATGAAAACAGTACTGATCGTGAAATAAAGTACATACGAAGGTAGATCAGAGAGAGACGAACGCAAAACAACAGACAATTTCAAAAATGATTAACAGATAAGAGCAAAATCGAAAAGGGGAGTTTTTAAGAACTTGAGACAACAATGGCGGATAAACAGAAAATGAGTTCAAGGTCAGAAATTGTTACCATGTCGTCAATAGCTTTAGCTTCTTGAGGAGGAACCTCTCAATAGGTTCATGGACCTCACCAACTACTTTAGCTTTCGATTTTCGGGGAGCCATTTTAAAAGAAACTAGGGTTTTTGAAAAGGAAGAGAGAGAAGAGTTTTGCAGAGATTGAGAGAAAAGTCAAGGAGAGAAGAAAAGGAAATGATTGGGAAATGGAGGGTAGGTTGCAGAGGAGAGAAAGAGGATGAATTTGTGAAAGAGAGAGAGAGAGAACAGGAAAGAGAGAAAAAGGAAGAGTCAAAAAGGATTTATACTAAAAGGGGAAATGGCGCATGACGTCAGCGAGGCAGTTTGGTGAAAGACGGCGAATTTGGTGAAAAAATGCAGAGGCGCACGATAGCAAAGCGACGTGGTCCGAATAGGGAACGTGCCGTGCGCAGTCCTGACGCGCGAGTGAGTGAGTAGGTCTAGGCAGGTCACAGTCATATCAACTCCCTCATAAATGTTGATCAGGAATTCTAACAGGCGCTTTCATTAATGGCCGTTTGCATTTAATGATAGTGGGACATGCGCAGGGGCAAGAGCGTAATTTTCCAAGAAATTTCAAAAATAAGGCGTGGGAAAATTTTAATTACACAAGTACCCTTGTGAAACTAAGCGTTGACTTTTCAGTCAGGGACCTAAGTGCAATTTCTAATAAATAGAAGACTTACCTGCGATCCACGATGTTGTGCGCATGTTAAAATCATGCGCAGAGCTGTAAATAGCGCAATCAATTCTTGAAATAGATTAACATTAGTGGTATGCGCAAATGAAGTACTGCGCAGGGGTTACGCAGAAGCATGGATCTTGACCTATGATGAATATCTTATCAAGCAAACACAAGATTATTAGTATTAACAAATCATATGGACATGTTAGCTATGTTCAAGCATACCCATTTCTCCTCTCAGGAATACAAATCTTTTTGCGTCAAGAGCCTTTGTAAGGATATCAGCAATTTGATTATCTGTGCCCACGTGCTCTAAATGAATGTTTCCTTTTTCCACGTGGTCCTTGAGAAAGTGATATTTGATGTCGATGTGCGTGTCTTTGAATGCATGACAGGATTGTTGGAGACAGCTATGGTGGACATAATATCGCAGAAAATTGGACAATTTTCTTCATGAATTCCATAGTCCACTAATTGTTGCTTCATCCATAGGATTTGGCAGAGCAGCTTCCAGCAGCAATGTATTCAGCTTCTGTAGTGGAGATGGACACAGCAGCTTGCTTCTTGCTTGCCCACGCAACAAGTCGATTCCCAAGGAAATGACAAGTTCCACTTGTGCTCTTCCTGTCAATTGTGCATGCTGCGTAATCTGCATCTGAATAACCTAGCAAATCGAAATTCGAATCTTTGGTGTACCAAAGTCCAAGGTTAATAGTTCCAGAAAGATAACGAATAATGGCGTTTAACAGCAGTTTAGTGCGCTTCTCTAGGGTCCGCTTGATAGCGCGCACAGACAAAACACTAAACATAATATCTGGCCTACTTGCAGTAAGATAAAGGAGAGAGCCAATCATACCTCGATATAAAGTTTGATCAACTTTCTTACCTTTCAAGTCTTTGTCAAGTTTGTTGCCCGTGGCCATTGGAGTGTCATATGCTTTAGCATTCTCTAGTCCAAATTTTCTGATTAGGTCTCTTGTGTACTTGGCTTGATTTATGAAGATACCATCATTCAATTGCTTGATTTGAAAGCCCGAGGAAGAATGTGAGTTCTCCCATCATGCGCATTTCAAACTTGCTTTTCATGAGCTTCTCAAAGCGCTACAAAGTAACTCATTAGTAGAACCAAATATAATATCATCGACATAAATTTGAACAAGTAAAGAATGATCATTATACTTAGCAATAAAAAGAGTTGTATCGATTTTACCGCGCTTGAAGCCTTTCTCTAGTAGGAATTTTGATAGCGTATCGTACCATGCTCTTGGAGCTTGTTTAAGTCCATACAAAGCTTTTTAAAGCTTGAAGACATGATTTGGAAATCTGCTATCTTCAAATACGGGTGGTTGTGCTACGTAGACCGTCTCTTGGAGTTCACCATTGAGAAATGCGCTCTTCACATCCATTTGATAAAGCTTGAATTTCTTGTGAGAGGCATAAGCTAAGAAAATTCTTATAGCTTCAAGTCTTGCTACAGGCGCAAATGTTTCATCGTAGTCGATTCCTTCCTCTTGCCTATAGCCTTGCGCAACCAACCTTGCTTTGTTTCTTGTGATGCTTCCATTCTCATCCATCTTGTTTCTGAATACCCATTTTGTACCAATAACGCCTTGATCATGAGGTCTAGGTACTAAGGTCCAAACCTTGCAGCGCTTAAATTGGTTAAGCTCTTCTTGCATAGCAGTAACCCAGCTTGAATCTTGGAGCGCTTCATCAATCTTTTTTGGTTCGATTTGAGAGATAAAGGAGTGATATTCATCATCAAAGTTTGATGCTCTCCTAGTACGAACCCCTACATTGAGATCACCAATGATGTTTGAAGTTGGATGATCTCTAACTTCACGAACCTCGGGAGGTAAGTTAGGTTGAGTGGTAGGAATACGAAGATCTTCAATGGGTACTTCATTTGTTCCAGCATCAAGATCATCAAAAGTGATTTGCTGAAGTGGAGAAACATCATGCGCATGAGGAGGAGTTTGCGCATCAGGAGTCGTCACTTCTGGCGCAGCATCGGGTGTATGCGCATGCGA
Source organism: Campanula takesimana (assembly GCA_026119855.1). Lineage (NCBI taxonomy): Eukaryota > Viridiplantae > Streptophyta > Magnoliopsida > Asterales > Campanulaceae > Campanula > Campanula takesimana. Next base: position 1,454,584 of record JAOWBW010000467.1, read on the forward strand.
TGGACTTGCTTGATTCTGGTTTTGATTTTCTTGATTAACATTCTGCGCAGGTACAGTTTGAGACTGCGTACCTGTCTCAACATTCTCAGCAGAATCATCAGAATCATTTGGAGCCAAATGTGGCTCAAGGAGAGAATGCTCATCAAAAGTAACATGTACAGATTCTACAATTACTAGAGTAGTTCTATTAAAAACACGAAAAGCTTTAGAATGTTTGGCATACCCAGCGTCGAATTTACCTCTATGATCTTTGCCATTGTAGAGGATATAGCATTTGCAGCAAAAAATCTTGAAGAAAGCAATGTTGGCGTTCTTCCTCTCCATAGTTCATATGGAGTCTTGTTGTAGGTTTTGTTGATGAGGGATCTATTATGAGTAAAGCAAGCCGTGTTGACAGCTTCTCCCCAGAAATACTTTGGAAGCTTAGCTTCTGCTATCATTGTTTTTTCAGCCTCAATCAACGTGCGATTCTTTCTTTCCACAACGCCATTTTGTTGAGGAACTCCAGCAGCAGAGAAATTGTGATCAATTCCATGGTCATCGCAGTATTGAGCAACACCGTTATTCTTGAATTCAGTTCCATTGTCTGATCTAACACTCACGATGTCGTCTTCTTTTTGAGTTTGGAGCTTTCGAAATAGCGCAGTCAAGATTTCATAGCAGTCATCTTTGGATATCATCATTTCGACCCATGTGTATCTTGAGTAGTCATCCACCACGACTAAAGTATATTTGTTTCCTCCAATGCTCGCAGTGGTGACCGGTCCAAACAAGTCCATGTGAAGCAGTTGTAAACATTTGGAAGTTGAGGAGACAATCTTGCTGGAGAAAGACTGCTTAGGTTGTTTACCGAGCTGGCATGCTGCGCATTTTATGTCATGATGGTCAGCTACTTTGGGAAGTCCTTTGACAAGATTTTCCCTTCCTAGCTTAGCCAAATACTTGAATTTCAAATGAGTTAAGCGCTTATGCCATAGCCAGCTGCTTTCACTTACATTCTTTGCTACAAAACAGAGATTAGTGATAGAATCTATAGAAGTAAGATCAATAATGTAAACATTAGTCTTATGAGTCCCTGTGAGCAAAGTTAGTCCGGATATGCCATCTTTGATGTAGCAGTGCGTTGCAGTGAAGTGACATTCCAAACCTTTATCGCAGAATTGTGATATGGAGAGCAGGTTATGCTTAAGACCTTCAACGAGCGCAACTTTCTCAATGCACACTTTATCTTTTCTGATTTTTCCATATCCAACTATGTGCCCTTTGTTGTTATCTCCAAAAGTTACAGAGGGACCTCTTCCTTCATGCACTTCTTCAAGAGCGGTAGCATCTCCAGTCATGTGTCTAGAACATCCACTGTCGAGGTACCATATATGCGCTTTAGCTTGTGAAGAGTTCGCAGTGAAGCAGGAGACCTGAAAGATAGACATTAAGAACGCATGTCCCCTTTATTCTGGGTCCTAGAGTTAGCAACTTTTGACAACCCACTCCTGTCTGACCTTAGGATTTTTACGTCCCTTGGCATTAGGAGCAAATCGCAAAAGGCATTCTGCAGCCTTGTGACCTAAACCATCACACACAACACAATGATGAAAGCCACTTATAGATTGGGTTATTACAAACTCTTTAATTTCTTTGGCGCAACATTTTTTACTGGAGCAGATGAACTTTCTTTGACAAATATCATTTTCTGAGGTTTGGGTGCGCTTTTCTTAAGAATGCGCATCTGGCGTTGGGGCGCATGGCTTTCATGCGGATGACCCTTTTGCGCAGATTTGGCATTTGAAGTTGAAGCGCAATCATAGTCAGAATATGAGTTGTCATGCACAGGGTTCAACTTTAGCCTTACCCTTGGCTTTTCCAGTTTGCTTCTTTGGGTAGACATAATGAAAATTTTGTCTCTGGACTTTCTCCTGTCCTTTACCCACTGAAGCAGAATGCTTTGCTTTAGGAATTTCAATAGTTTGCTGTGGTGTAAATTCTTTTTCTTTTCAGAGCAAACTGCGCATTTAAAGTTATCACTAGTTGAGAATCCCAAGCCTTCCTTGTCTCCACTAGCTTTTTGGGATTCTAGAATTTGGTCCATAGTGACACGAGATTTGGTCCACTCATCAGTGATCTTTGTGAGATCAGCTACTTGAGCAGCCAATTCTTCGTTCTTACTTTAAATAGCTCATTTGATCTGTGAGAAAACGGTTCTTTTCAGTAAGAGGAGTCATGCTTTTAATCTGCTCCTTAAGGAGGGTGATCTCAGATTTTAAAGAGTTTTCTCCGTCTTAAGCTGTGAAATTTCTCCAATTGATAAGTCCACTGCTTCTTTCATAGAGTTAAGTTTCTTGATTACCTTTTCAGCTTGCTGAAAAATAGACTCGCGCTCAGCAGCAGAGTCATTCTTTTCTATTACAATTTCAGCAGGAATTTCAAGAGATTCTTTGCGCGGAGGCGCAGCTACAAATTTCTTTGATAGGTCTGCTCTGGCAAACAAGTACTTGCCATTCTATCTGCTTGGAGTCAGATGTCCCATTTCCACCAGTTCTGTGATAGTGGGACCTTTCTTCTTTGTCCTTGGCGCAGCCTTTGTGTCCGCATCGGGATCATTGTCTGAATCGCTATCAGCATTAGCATTGGCCATCAAGCAGAGCAGTTCATCCTCAGAGTCATCATCATCACTGTCTTCAGTGTCCGTCTCTATCCAGGTCTTCAGTTCCTTTTCTGCGCAGTCTTCTTCAGCAATCATTCCGCGCTGCCTTGATGATCTCTGCGCATTATTCCTCTTCATGTACTCATATTTGGAGTGGGACATTTTGAAGCAAAATGACCGGGCTTTCTGCAGTTGTAGCAGGCCAATTCTTCATCTTTCTTTGAGTCTCTGCCACGAGAGAATTTAGCAGGTGGTTTGCTAGAGGATCCAGGTTTAGAGAATTTCCTGAATTTTTGGAATCGCTTAACGAACATAGCGAAATCATCATCATCCATTTCGAGTAAAGAGGAAGTAGAGACTTTGTCTGAGGTTTGAGCAGGCGCAGGTTCCTTTTGCGCAACATAGGAAACAAGCTTTCCTTTGCCTTCAGTTTCGTCGATTCGATCAAGCTTTAGCTCATACACTTTTAAGTTAGCGTATAAGCTGCGCAGAGGCCAAGTATCTAGAAATCCAGAATCTTCCAGATGACTTGCTTTGTGCACATATCTGGAACCTAGCACATCTAAGAATTGAGAATGACTTCTTTATTAGTGAAAGTAGTTCCAAGAGATTTACAAGAGTTTACAACAGCACAGAAGCGATCATATGTTTGTCTCAAGGTTTCACCATCTTTCCTCATGAAGCAGTTGAATTTTCTTTGCACCACAAATCTTTGTTTTCCTTGCTTACTTTGTCTCCATTCACATATCCTTCAATAGCATCCCATAGTTCCTTTGCAGTTCCACCGCTCACAATTTGATTGTGCGTGGAGAGGTCTAGAGTGCTAAGGATGATGTTCCTTGCTCTTCCATCATAGCCAACCCATTTCTTTTCTTCATCAGTCCATTCCCCTTTGGCCTTCTTGATTGTAGGATTATCCTTGTTGGTAGCAGCATCTGGATTGGCCTTCATTGGAATGTAAGGTCCTTCAAGAACGATGTCGTGGAGGATCTCGTCAATAGAAGAAAAATGAGTGAGAATGCAGTGCTTCCAGATTTCGAAGTGATCTTCATTCAGTACTGGGACATGTGAATAGTTAGCCATTGCCCAAGATTTTGAAGCCATCTTGAATCGGCACCCAAGCTGTTAAGCTTGAAAAACAAAACAAGTTTTATGAAGGTGTTTGCTCTGATACCACTTGTTGGTCCCAAAGGGGCAACAAGGGTATGAAAAATGCTAGAGGGGGGGTGAATAGCGTTTTAAAATTCTTTTCAAACCCTTTTGCAAATCGATGGCTTATGCGCACAGTTCTCAAATAAGCTAAGTATAGCGCGCAGTGAGAGTGTGAAATGCACAGCGGAAGTTTTAAGCAGCATATGCGCAGTAAAAAGCTGCGCAAGGATAAAAACGCACGCGCTAAGTTTTAGCTTAAAGAGTTGGATAAAATGTTCTAAGGCAATAAGCAATAACAAACACAGCAGCAATAGTAGCAATCTGATAAGATCAAACAAAGCAGTAATTCAGAAATGATTAGCAGAAAGTAAATAGCGAGATTAAAGAACAAGCTATTTGGAGAGGTTCGATCGATGAAAGATCTACGTCCTCTACCAAGATGGTTAGTCTTGGATTTTCTAAAGGAGATCTTATTATATGAGAGAGTTACAAGATACAACAATGAAACACAACTATCTCAAAGATCTATAATCTATGAAGAACAAATCCTAGACTAAACCGGTGTATCTCAAGAAGAAAGATCTAAATGATCAAAGCTTCAAGAGGTGTGTGTGTGTTCAGAAATTTTGGGCTCTATGAATCTATGAGATGAAGAGCACGAAGAATTCTGGTGATTTAAGGCTTAGGATCTGGGCAGGAGTTTGAAGGTATGAAGGTTTGAAGGTTGATCTTGAATATGTGAATAGTAAGCAGCAATCTTCAGAACTTCAAGGATATTATAAAGCACAAACTCTAGCAACTTGGAAATGAAGATGAGCTGGCTATTTATAGCTGAGAGCTTGAATATAGCCGTTGGAGCTCTGAGCAAGGACTATAAGCTGGCACGATATGATTGGTGCGCATGTGTCCTTTATAGCCGTTAGAGCTCTAATCAAAGTTGATGACCTGGCACAATATGATTGGTGCGCAGGTATATAGAGCCGTTGGAGACTGAGCATGAAGACCAAATTTAAAAAGCTTCTTCTAGAAGGTTGACAGCTGTCTTCATTTGAAATATATCTCTTGAGCACGTCTCCACCGTTGGATCTGCTAAGTGTGCTTGTTTAGTCGTTTCTGCACACCTTAACACTCTTAAAAGCGTACATCTTCAAAGAGTTTTCAAAGTTAGGTGATCTGAATGGATTGAACTGAGGAAGAATGCTGCGCAGGATATTCCTGCGCAGCGAAGTCCTGCGCAGTAACCACTGACACTTGGATCTTCATTCCTTTTCGCTTCAAGTCCTGTGATCTAAGCCTATACTATAAAATGGACTAAGCTAAAAATTGAAGTTATAAAACTTCTTACATAGGGTCCTAAAGTCCATAAAATATTAATAGGTGATGGTATCAATCAATTCTAACAAGAATAGGAGGGTTAAGAAGTAAGCATACCCAACAAAAGCCATAAGTAATAGGAGATGACCGTAGAGGTCTAAAAGTAAGGGGAGATGACTCGGTCCTTGGTTAGGTATAGGTGGAGGGACCCTAGGTAAGGGTGGTAAGGTTTGGCATGGGTAGGCCAAGTGGTAGGTCATCTAAGGTTGGCTATCTTGACCAAAGGTGGGGGTTAAGATGAAAGGATTGACCTAGATGGGTCAAAATGGTGGGTTGACCTAGATGGGTCGAGGTAGAGGTTTGATCTCGATGGGTCAAGGTGACGGGTTGACCTAGATGAGTCGAGAGGTAGGTCGGTTGACCAAAGTTGGCCAAAGTTTGACCTAGATGGGATGGCATTGAGTAATTTGACCTAAGAAGGTTAGAGGTTAACTAGGGTTGATCTAGACGGGTCAAGGGTTGACTAGAGTTGATCTAGGGTAGACTAGGTTGACCTAGACGGGTTGACCTAGACGGGTCTAAGGTTTGACTAGATTTGATCTAGGGTAGACACATGCAACATGATGAATGATTTTAGTTAAGATTAGGATTACTTGTTTTGATAAGTGTTCTTAACTCAATCAAAGTGCATGGTTTAGAAATGAACAAGGATTAACCTCAACCGCTCACAAGTGAAACGGCGAGTTAGATAGCCCGGGTACCACAAAGATAGAGGCGACAGGATCACCAATATATGTGCACTCAGCGGAGTATCCAGTAGGGTGTGCAGTGTGACACGGACTAGTATAGTGTGCTATTTGATTACGTATTTTTAGGAATGATATGCCATGCACGAGAGAAGTCTACTAGCATAACAATTCATAATAACAGAGTTTAAGCATGAAACGAACATAATAGAGCAGATCTAGAACATCGAAACATACTATGAACACATAACCCTGCAGGAAATCGTTAATGAAAGTTAGACCCTCTTAAGTTTTGAAAAAAGGTTTTTTCGAAAACAAGTCCCCAACAGAGTCGCCACTGTGAATACGCCCGATCAAAAACTGAGAGTCGCCACATTGTTTTATTTGTTGTTAAAACATTGAGAAAACCATTTATGAGAATAATAGGGTTCAGGGGTCAAATTACAATAGAAGAAGAATATTCATGTTATCACTCCTATTGCCCGACGAATCGGTCTTTCTATCATGATCAATGTGTGTGTGTGTGTTAGTGTTTGAGACCGGATCCAAAGATTGCCTACATTCTTCTCATCATGAGAAGCTCAGGTCGGTGTAGTTCATTGTTGAATTAGAATGGGGAGAGATGAAGCGGGATCATGCATATAGAGGGGGAAGATTAGAGTTAGAAGTAGTTCCTAGATCGTATTAGAGTTTGATGAACCCTAGGATCATCATTCGCTATGGTACGTGCACATAAATAGGGATTACAATACTAGATCTAGTATATGATGTATGATAAGTTGTAAATCTAGCATTATAATAAGAACATCATGAATACATATGAATGAACACATAAACATGAAGATCACTACCCTAACTATAGCATTATGTAAGTAATATGTGACCTAGATCTAGTGCGGGTTTCGTGGAAACCCTAGATCATCATCGGTCAAGAACACGAACAATGAACAAAACCCTAGATCTAACAATATATGAATGAATATAATAGATCTAAGTAGTTAAGTAGTAAGAAAGCGTTACCAAACCGATTAAAGAGGCTTAGAAGGTTGAATCTTCACTCCTTTGGTTGAATGGCGGCGATGAATCTCTTTGATGATCAAAGCAAGATCAAAGAGAGGGTTTGAGAGGGTTTTGAGAGGGAGAGAGAGAGGCTGGGAAGAGCTTCTGTGAGGGTTTTCCCATGGGTGAAAGTTATCATCTATAGGCTGAGAGGAGGGGCCTATTTATAGTAAAAAACCTGGAAATTGGAACACTGGTCGCACGGCCGAGAAGTGGCCGCACGGCTCCAAAGTGGTCGCACGGCTTGATCCTCCGGATTTTGTGATTAGAACGATATCAACGAATCCTTATCAGTTTGTTCTCGGGATTTGTTCGTTATCCTGATGGAATTTGATCTATAACTGATTTCGTCTATCAGGGAGTCTGGGAATCTGTCGGATAGGTCCCTGTCAGGTTATATTTGCCTAAAAGGTTCTTAGAGATATCTAAAGGTCTAGGAATTCCTAAATCTTTAGATCGGGTACTAACATAACCCCAATAAGTCGCTTGCCCTTTCACCCAACTTGGGAAAAGGTGTCTTGGTAATTTGTTCAAGAAGACACGACTCACAAGTATCATATGACTCTAAGTCACATGAACCCAAAAGACCATCCCCATGGAGTTTTAAGATACGCTTCACATTAATATGACCAAGAGGGCAATGCCACAAATAAGTATGATTTACATCATTAGGTTTAGATTTCTTATTTATATGATAGACGTTATCATTATTTTCATTCTTGACATCCAGGATATAAAGGCCATTAAATGAATTTGCAATACCATAAAGCACATCATTTAATATAGAAAATCTCTTATTCTCAATAAGAAATTTAAAACCTTCATTATCCAAACAAGAAGTTGAAATAATGTTTCTACTCAAATCCGGCACATAATAATAATTGTTCAAAACAAGTATTAAACCGGAACGTAAAGTGACTTCATAAGTCCCTATGGCTAATGCAGCAACACTTGCTCCATTCCCCACACGTAGGTCTACTTCACCATTTTTAAGTAGTCTCCTATTCTTTAATCCATCCACATTTAGACAAATGTGATAGCCACATCCGGTATCCAATACCCAGGAACTAGTGGTAGAAAGGAGAATATCTATTATATAGATACCTAAAATCGACGCAGTCCAACTGCTCTTCTTCTTCTTCTTCTTTTTCTCTTCCATAAAAGCCTTGCAATTACATTTCCAATGACCAATTCATTGATAATGGAAACAAATTGCATCCTTTTGTGCATCGGGTTTGCCACTATAGCCTTGGCAACCTTTGCCTTGCTACTCTTGGGTATGGCAACCTTTTCCTTACCCTTTGGCACTTGGCCCTTTTTCCATCATGAACCATGAGCACTGGAGAACCTTTCTCCACTATCTTCATCTCCGCAGTTTTCAGCATGTTATGCAACTCGGAGAGATTCTTATCCATTCCAATCATGTTATAGTTCATCACAAAGTGATTATAACATTTAGGCAATGAATTAAGAATGAGATCCGTGGCTAGCTCCAATCCAATTGGATAGCCAAGTATCTCAAGATGCTCCACATAGCCTTTTATCTTAAGCATGTGAGGTCCCACTTGTTGCCCTTCACTCCTTTTGCAAGAAATAAATGCAACAATGGTGTTATACCTCTCTTGCCTAGCTTACTCTTGAAACATGTATCTCAACTCCACGCCTATCTCATAGGCTTCCAAATGTTCCAAACATTGTTGGAGTTTTGAGCACATAGTCGCGAGCATGAGACAACTCACATCCCTAGAATCATTCTCATGTTTCTTGTGATTGTCTCTTTCCGCCCTAGGGGCATTAGCTTTGGGTTCTTCAGGAATAGGCCCATCAAGAATGTACAACTTATCTTCTTTCCTTAGAACAATTCTTAGGCTCAGGATCCAATCCATGAAGTTTGTACATTCTCATGAAGCTCATCCTTCTCAAGGATTGATCACAACGAAATTGATTGAGTGTTAATTGTCATTGTCTACAACTATGCAAAATTTCCAAAATTTTACAAGTACCACTTTCATTAAAGAGATAATGATGTATTTTTTCAAAAAATACTCTCACTAAATTATATAACTTTCTTATACAACAATTGTATAATATAATTTAAATGGGATAAGATCCAATTTTAATTTAATTTCAAGTCCGCTTTGGCGGACCGCTCAAAATCAAATTAATTAGGTAGACAACCCTGTCAATCATATCCAATATGACTCTTAGAACTTTTCTGAGATTCTTTAAGAAATCCAATTTCAAAAAGCATGTTTAATCTCATCTTTTCCTTAGGCTCAAAACTGTTTTTTGATGCCTAATTAAGTCCAACCATTTTAAACGCATAGGAAACTGTTATTCACTCATCTTGCTCGTACAAGAATAAAATCAATGCACCTTGCTTTGGCGAGCCCACATGAAATTACCCATGTACTTACAAGTGTTTTAATCATGGCATGGCAAAAAGGACTTAAAACTTTCAAGTAGGTTCATCACCATATATCATACAACACATTTATGAGCACATAGAATAAACTATTGAGCATCAAGTTTAGTCACTAAATTAATACCCATTAATTTAAGCATAATATGTATGTGTCATTAGTTTCTCTATAATTATGAGGATGAGACTCTATGAACTTTGGTTATCATGTCCAAATCAAGACAACAAGAAGTGCGGCCGAACTAAGCCATAGGCAACCACAATTCCGCACTAATTCAAGAAACCAAGAAGTAGTCCATGTGGCCGAAACTAAGCAATAGATGGTCTCGATGAACGTAGGCCAATTTCATTCACAATTCCACATGGATCTCCAAACTTGAATCAAGAACTTTGTTTCTCAATTTTAGCAATTACGAACTCTTCATAATTCTAACTTCGTTTTATCTTTGAATCTTTGATTGCGATCAATTTTGAGAAACACAGTCTCGAGAACGTAGGCTAGCCATCCAAACCTTGATCCAATCTCAGAATTTCACAAGACTAAAATAAATAGGAATTTCAAACCACAAAGTCCACCCCAAACCCTAGCCCTGCGCCCGCACCAGACCAAGGGGTCCGGCAAGGTCACTGACTAGGTCCGGTCGGACCTTTCTGAAAAATTCAAAAAAATTTAAATTCAACAAAATCTCAAAATTGTTTTTTCCCCGATTCAATTAGGATTTGGTGTTCTTGGTGATTCAATCACCATGATCATCAAAACCTTGAATAAACCATTTATTCATGAATCTCTAGATTATCAAAACTTTAATCCAATCAAAAATTGATAATCCAAGCAATTTTAAATCTACCATAATTTTTATTGCGATTGAATAGTGCGATTAAAGTTTATAAAACATTAAACCACATAAAATGCTTAGACCACATAAACATCATAATCCCAATATTCAAATCATTCTAGGCACATAAAGAATTTATATACACACAACATGATTATGTATTAAAATAATCAACATGATTGGGGCTCTGATACCACTGTTGGGTTTCCTCATAACATGCACAGCGGAATAAAGCATTAAAATTTTTATGAAACCCAAAGCCCATAGATCCATTCATATGATTAAGTCAAATACATGCATAATGAATACTAGAATACTAACCCTTGATGCCTTTGTTAATCAACCTTGATTCTTGGTGGAGACTTGAAACTTGATCACGAACAGAGCAAGAACACGAACTTTGAAGATGATAAGTTTAACCCTCTATTGGTATCCACACCTTCGAACGAATATCAAGAACACTTGATCTTGGTTGCTATACCGAATTGTGAAACACGCTTTCACAATTATAAGAACTATATGGAATTATTATGTGTGGGTATTCTTGTTCTTCATCCAAGAGATCTTAGAATAAGAAAATAATCCTTTCAAACTCTTTGGAGGCACTCACAAAGCTATGGACTGATTAGGGAAAATAGAGGGGAGTTTTATACTTGTTACACCTATTCCAAATAGGTAACAAGTGGCCAAACCCGCAAGAAAATGGAATAGGAAAGTTTCTGGCCCGAAACAGACTTGCCCGACCGGGTATACCATCTTGCCCGACCGGGCATTGAAAATTGCCCAACTGTGTGTTGAATCTTACCCGACCGGGTGCTTAAGGAGGTCCGGCCGGGTCCTAAGAAAGGTCCGACCGGACCCTCCCCATTTTTCCAAATTCGTTATTTTCTCTAATTTCCTAAATTCCCTCAAAGGTCGTTCGACCCAAAATTCCAATTAAGTCCTTTATGATTCGTTCTATTTGTGTGTGACCCTATAGGATTACACTAAGTTGGCAATGGGTTCAATCATAAACCCATAAGATATGATTAGGTTCTAGAAAACCGTCAAACCTACCCAAATAGTGCAACTATATACAAGTTCGCATTCCTTTATAGAACATGTCACAATCCCTTTGTCCACGATGTCATTGAACACAAGTCATCGTCAACAAGTCAACTTGTATTATTCAATACTTTCTCGATACCGAATATGTTGATAATCCAAATGACAATGATCCAATCAATTCATTTGAGTTTGACCAAACATTTCATCAACATCATTCTACGAGAGGCCCAAGCTTGACATCTCTCCGAAGAGCGACAAATCCAACTTAGCTTATTATTCTTCCCTACGTGAATCTGATTATGCCAATCATACCCTTTATAACTATTTGGTTAAAGGTAGCGTTTGAATATGTCAAACATAATGTTCATCAAGTGGAAGACTATAATAACTTCATGTCTAAGGATTCAAATGACATAACTAATATGAGATCTATATATGACATTGACCATGACATAAATCTAATAGAGCGGGTCATGTCCGGTACCTTGTTCCAAACAAGTACCCATAAATCTAACATGATCCTCCCATGATCATTTAGCCTTTATACTAGTGCTTCATAAGTACTAGGAACGGAGATTATTATAAGTAAACTTGAACAACAATAATAATTAAAACATCTCTTTATTAATATGAACAAAATGATAACATATACAACGTTTAACAAACGTGTCTAGGGCACTAACACTAACAAAAGTTAAGTCAAATATGGATCTTAGCCCATTTAAATTATATTGCACATATATTGTATAATGAAGGTTATAAAATTTAGTGGGAGTATTTATGAAATACTGAATTTATAATATCTTTAATTAAGTCAGTACTTCTGTATGGTTACATGTTTGCATATTTATAGATAATGGCATAAAACACACAATCGCTGTCATTGCGATCTATCCTTGAGAAGGAAAAACTTCAAGAGAATGGTGCTAACTTCATGGATTGGATCCGAAGTCTTAGAATTGTTCTAAAGCATGAAGATAAGCTGGTCATTCTTGATGAACCCGTTCCTGAGGAGAAACCCCACTTCCCCTAGGGCAGAGAGAGACGCCTACAAGAAACATAAAAGTGATTCTCGTGAGGTCGTTTGTCTCATGCTTGCTGCCATGTGTTCTGAGCTTCAGAGGACTCTTGAACACTTGGAAGCCTATGATATAGGAGCTCAGTTGAAAGATGTGTTTCAAGAGCAAGCAAGGCAAGAAAGGTTCGATACCATAGCTGCTCTGACCTCATGCAAGATGAGTTAAGGACAGTCGGTGGGTCCTCATGTTTTGAAGATGAAGGCCCATTTTGAGCATCTAGAGAGGCTTGGACATCCCATCACTGTTGAGTTGGCTACTGATTTTATTATTAATTCATTGCCTAAAAGATATGATAGTTCGTCATAAACTATAATATGCATGGTATGGATAAGACCCTGTCTGAGTTGCATGGGATGCTAAAGACAGCTGAAAAGAAAATCATTAAATAAGCTTCTCATGTGGTTGTGGTTTCAAAAGAAGGAAAGGGTTCTAAGGCCAAAGGAAAGGTTAAGGAAAAAGTTGTCAAACCCAAGATAAGCAAGGCAACTGTTGCTAATGCTGTGGTGGCTAAACCAAACTCCCAAAAGGATACAATCTGTTTCCCCTGCAATGAGATTGGTCATTGAAAATGTAATTGCAAGGCTTACATGGAAGAAAAGAAGAAGAAGAAGAAGGGCAGTGGGACTGCTTCTACTTCAGGTATCTATGTTATAGCTATACTCCTTTCTACTTCTAGTTCCTGGGTATTATATATCGGATGTGGATCTCACATTTGTTTAAATGTGCAGGCACTAAAGAATAGGAGGCTGCTCAAAGATGGCGAGGTTGACCTCTGCGTGGGGAATGGAGAAAGAGTTGTTGCATTAGCCGTAAGAACCTATGATGTCATTTTACCTAGTGGTTTAATTCTTGTTTTGAAAAATTGTTACTACGTTCTAGATTTTAGTAGAAATATTATTTCAATTTCTTGTTTGGATAATGAAGGTTATACTTTTCGTATTAAAAATAATAAGTTTTCTATTTATTTAAATGATATGCTTTATTGTACTGCATGTTCATTTAATGGCCTTTCTGTCCTTGATGTTGAGAATGGAAATAATGATGATATCTATAATGTAAATAAGAAATCCAAACCTAATGATGTAAATCACACTTATTTGTGTCATTGCCATCTTGGTCATATTACTTAGAATCGTATCTCAAAACTCCATGGGGACGGACTTTTAGATTCACATGATTTTGAATCATATGAAACTTGTGAGTCTTGTTTACTTGGAAACATGACTAAGACACCTTTTACTAAGAGTAGTGAAAGGGCTAATGACTTATTGGGACTCATACATACTAATGTGTGTGGACCATTAAGAAACAATGCTAGGGGAGGATATCAATACTTCATAACATTCACTGACCATTTTAGTAGATATGGCTATATCTACTTGATGAAAAACAAAAGTGAATCTTTTGAGATATTTAGAATATTTCAAAATGAAGTACAAAATAAACTTGGAAAAACTATTAAAGCACTTCGATTTGATCGTGGTGGAGAATATTTGAGCCAATAATTTGACAATCATCTTAAAGATTGTGGAATTGTTTCACAATTAACTCCACCTGGAACACCACAATTGAATGGTGTGTCTGAGCAGAGAAATAGGACTTTATTGGATATGGTCCGCTCCATGATGAGTCAAGTTGATTTTCCTTTATCCTTTTGGGGACATGCACTAGAAACTGCTGCTCTTACACTAAATAGAGTTCCAACTAAATTGGTTCAAAAGACTCCATATGAGATGTGGACTGGAAAGAAGCCTTGTCTTTCTTTCATGAGAATTTGGGGTTGTGAGGCTTATATTAAGAGACTTTTCTCTGACAAACTTGCACCAAAATCTGAAAAATGTATTTTTGTGGGTTACCCTAAGGAAACTAAGGGATATTATTTTTACAACCGCATGGACAATAAAGTGTTTATTGCTCAAGATGGTACCTTTCTAGAGAAAGAGTTTCTCTCCAAAGGAATTAGTGGGAGTAAAATTCGAGATCCTGAAAATAACATGAAACCGATCGCTGGATCTGAACAAGTTTCACAAGGAGGTTTAGAACCAATTCAGAATACTCAAGTTCCTCGCAGAACTGGTAGGGTGCGATCCGAACCTGAGAGATATGGATTTCTCATGACGGATAGCAATGAATTAGAAGTCATTGATAATGATGAACCTACTTCCTATCAAGAAGCGATATCCGATCCTGATTCAGATAAATGGCTTAGAGCCATGGAATCTGAAATCAAGTCTATATATGATAATCAAGTTTGGAACTGGATAGATGCACCCGAAGGTGTAAAAACCATAGGATGCAAATGGGTTTTCAAAATAGCGTTCCTTAACGAGAACTTGCTTGAGGATGTGTATATGACACAACCTGAAGGTTTTGTAAGTCCAGAAAATTCTAACAAAGTATGCAAGTTGTAAAGATCCATTTATGGATTGAAGCAAGCCTCTAGGAGTTGGATTCTTCGATTTGATGAATCAGTCAAAGAGTTTGGCTTCATCAAGAACGAAGATGAACCTTGTGTATACAAGAAGATTAGTGGGAGCGTAGTATTATTTCTAGTATTATATGTTGATGACATATTGCTCATTGGAAATGTCATTCCTGCACTTCAGTCTGTAAAGACTTGGTTAGGAAAGTATTTCTCAATGAAAAAGATATGGGAGAAGACGCCTACATCATTGGTATAAATATCTATCGTGATAGATTAAGAAGTTGATTGGTTTGAGTCAAAGTACATATATTGACAAAGTTCTTAAGAGATTCCGCATGGAAAACTCTAAGAGAGGAAATTTGCCAGTTGCACATGCATAACTCTTAGCAAGAATAAGTGTCCTAAGACAACTGATGAGCGTGTGTTTGCACCTGAGAAAGAGATCATCGCTCGTCTTTTTGATTTGAGAGTCGCCACCATGTTGTTGAACGGAACACGGACCGTGAGATTCTTGAGTTCGGGGGTTAAGTTATGGATTGGGAAGGTCAAGGAGCACCCAATCCACCCATTCTAGGATTGTTCTTGCTTAGGTGTTTTCAATCAAATAAATAACAAGTAATTAAAACAAGTAAAACCAATAATTAATTTCTTAATTATTGGAATGTCAGATCATGTGCTTCGAGACCATCTCCATGGATTGGAGAGGCTCTAGGCTGATCCTTTTGATGGGATTACACTACTCTAAAACAAAGAATGTGATGAGAAGTAGAGATTAAAAGTGTAGGAGTTTACCTAAAGCATTCTTGAGATTCCAATTGATGGCCTTGACTAAGGCCTTGAAGATCCGAGTGTTTTGTGATGTTTCTGATGTGAAAAGATGAGTTTTGGTGGTGTTTTGGTGTGAGGGGAGATGAAAAACGGGATTTTTGAGAGAGGGACTGATTTCAGAGTTGTTAACCTCCTCTTGGATGATTAGGAACCATTAGGAGAGTCTAGGTGTGAGCGTGCGTCCTTTTTGCCATCGGGCATTCGTTGTTTAGGGGTTGTTTGTAAAGGACTTGATTGTCGCTTGATTTGTTGTGAGTCGCCACCATGTTTAACGGAACACGAACATTGAGTTTCTTGAGTTCGGGGTTAAGTTATGGATTGGGAAGGTCAAGGAGCACCCAATCCACCCGATCTAGGATCGGTCTTGCTTATAAAAACATCATCATCATCTTTAAAATTATGCAAAACATGTACTAAAGAAGCCAAATAAATAATTACTTATTTATTTGGGATGTCAGATCATATGCTTCGAGACCATCTCCATGATTTGGAGAGGCTCTAGGCTAATCATTTTGATAGAATCACACTATTTCAAATCAAAGAAGGAGATGAGAAGAAAGAAAACAAAGGAATTACCTAAGCATTCTTCGAGAATCCTAGGGATGGCCTTGACAATCCAAAGAACTTGACTTGATTTGTGTTATGATCCCCTAATTTTCGTGGGTATGAGAGAGAGGCTGATTATGAGGGGTTCTTTGATCAGATTCTGAGTGGTTTTTAGGTGAATGACCATTCTAGAGGTTTTCTTAGTTCAAGAACTTCTATATTTATAGGATTTCTTGACTTAGGGATCAAGCCAAGGGGTTTAGGTTGGATGGGAATCAAAGACTCAATTCTCAAGGACTCTCAGATCGTCCTTCCATTCTTTCCCGGATTACGGAGTGTTTTCCAAGAAACGAGGTTGAGATCAACAAGGAAACTGCTGAAAAACCCGTCTGTCAAGGGGGATGTCTTGTACGAGACATTAGATGTCTCGTACGAGGAATCTTGTCTTTGAATCACAATTTTTCCCTTCTGCAGAAGTTCTAGTGTTCATTTCAGCCCCTAACTAACAGAGTCAGTCAAAAACTTAACAAAACATGTCAAACTTAATGAGTTTTGACCCAAATAAAAGGTGAGACACAGAAGTAGTGTAATTATGAATGAACGTTCAAAATGGGGTGTCTACAGAGCCCCTCGGCGATGATATTTATGAAAGAAGTAACATCATCGATAGAAAAGACAGCATTTAGAACTTTGGGTATGGTCGTGCTGAAAAGCTACCTACGTATTCCCCGAAAGGAAATCAGACCAAACATAGTTCGACTCCAAAACACGCAAAAAAGGGTCACTTGAGGTATTTTGAAAATCATTTTGAAAACAATACTGCAGTTAAGTAAAGTTTAGAGTTTATAGAGTAACCCATACTGAGGAATCAATGTCCTTGACCCAATTCTGAATATACTCTTTTATTGATGACGAATCATCTCCAGTTGCAATCCATACTGAGGAATCAATGTCCTTGACCAAATTCTGAATATACCCTGTTGTTGATGACGAACCGTCTTCAGTTTTGTTGGTGCCGGAATGACCATAGAGGTGCTTATTTTTATGCCTCAGTGACCATAGGGTGCTTTGGTGCCGGAATGACCATAGAGGTGCTTACTTTTATGCCTCAGTGACCATAGGGTGCTTTGGGTGTGAATCCTATGTTATTAGCGTGCGCCTTGATAACAATTATGGGATTCTAGATTTGAAGACGCTAATTGCTCGGACCTTTCTTCTCCTTCCAACGAGACTTCTTTTCTGTTGAAAATGTGAATCCTATGCCATTAGCCTTTCGCCTTGATGACAATTATGGGACTCAGGATTTGGAGACACCAATTGCTCGGACCTTTCTTCTCCTTCCAACGAGACTTCCTTTCTATTGAAAAAGTGAATCCTATGCCATTAGCTTACGCCTTGATGACAATTATGGGACTCCAGATTTGAATCCTGTGTTGTTAACTTACGTCTTGACAACAGTTGTGGGATTCGGGTTTGTTGATGTAGAATTTTGTTGCTCACCCATGATCTTTGATACACGGTGAGAATACATTCGTACTGAGAAACAACTTCATTTGTTCCAATTCTGAAAAAAATATTCCTTTGTTGACAACTCAATGTTCCGTCTTGAACCGGGTTCTGATTCAACCTCTTAGTCAAAGCAGGGCTTTTTCTGACCTTTCTGTAAAAAAGGTGGGCTTTTCTGGAATTCTTCCAAGAAAACAGGGTTTTCTAGGACTTTCTGAGGGATACCTCGTACGAGGGATGGATGTCTCGTAGGAGGCACCCTTGTTTTTGCGCAGAACAGACGCATATCAGGCGCTGTTTTGTGATTTTAAAATCACTTTTCACATTTTATTTCGAGAGTTCTCCGTCTTGAGGCGATTTTCTTCCCAAAAACCTCCATTTTTGTCATGTTTAAGTGATTTTCAACCACTTCCAATGGCCGGTGCACATCGTTCTCATAAGGAACACCTTTTTGGTAGGCACATGAAGGGGAAGGTGTGGAGGACGGATGGGTTATGCCCGTTCCCCGAGGAGCATATCTCCCATCCGTTCGGACAAGAAGGGTAAGGATATCTTCCTTTTGTTGAGTTTCCATGTCAATTTCGTTGTTGCATGCCTCAATTCTATGGTTCTGCAGTTGATTTTGTCGACTTTTATCTAATTTTCACCTAGAATTGCTGTCTCTAGGGTTTATCTGTTGGAATTATGCCCTAGGCCCTTGAGAAAGGTCTTACGTTACATCATCTTCTCATTTGTTATGGAGATAACAACCTTAGGATATTATATGTTTTACATGTTTATTATAATAATCCCCGTCCTTAGTACTTATGAAGAACTAGTATAAGTTTAATTGATGATCATGTGATGATCATGTGTATATGATACAGATTAGACTTATGGGTACTTGTTGTCACGACCCGAAGTATAGGCTCTATTTTATTAGTAATTAAAGGATTTTTATTTAATTATTTGGTTATTTATTTATTTAAATTATTATTTATTTAAATAATTATGTGTGCAATTTATGAGTTATAATAATTATGCCTAGCATTTTAGTTGGGTCATTTGGGTTAGTGTAGTGTTGTTGGGTCTTAGTTGTTAGTGGGGAGTGTTGAGTTGGGTAGTTTTGAGGAGGGGGTCTTTGTGTAAGTTTTTGAATCCTACTCCTACCCTCTCCCTACACCTCCTTCTCCCTTACCATACTCCACCCCATTTTTCCCAGCACTCTCTCCCTCTCTCATTGGCAAAAAGGTGAGTTCTTCTTCTCCATTTCTTCTCTCTTCATTTTCTCCTTCTTCCTCTCATCTTCTCTCATTTCTTAAAACGTGAAACATGTTTAGATCGTCGATAGGATCGTAGGAAGCCAAAAAGATTTGAAATCCATCAACTTTGAGAATTTGCAAGTAAGTTACTTTTCCCCCATTTTAATGCTAAAATGTTCATATCATGTTTAGATGTTGTTTGATGTGTTACATTTGAAGTTTGGATGAGTTTTGCATTTGTTTGGAATTTATTTTGGGTTTTTGATCAAAAAATGGTGATTTGGAATGTTGGGTTTGATTCTTGTTATTGGTTGATGTAATGTCGTTATAGGAGTCCTTTTAGACCTATAAATTGTTTTGGTACATTAGGACATGAGTTGGAAGTTAGGATTTTGGTTAAATGTGTTTTGGGTTGAAAATGGAAGAACCCAAGTTGTTCTTCCCGATTTCTGGCAATTCCGGCATATTGTGCGACCGCACAAAACTTCCTGGGCGGCCGCGCATCTTTCTGAAGGCTTTTGTTCTTGTTTTGAGGCCTTTTGGGCGGCCGCACAACCCACTTTGGGCGGCCGCACAGAACCCCTGAAACTTTACACTTTGTTAGTTTGTGTGATTAAGGAACGCATTTTGGTCCAAGCCTTGAGTGTCCTTCTAGTTGACCTTAGTGAACATTGTGGTACACTCTAGTGATAGATTTGGGTCCTTTGTGATCAAGTTTGTGTTTGAAATTCATTGATTGTTATTTTGGACTTCGAAGCACCTTTATTGTGTATTGTTTGTTCATTTCATCTTCTTGGTGATTAAATGGCTTGATTCCCTACTTTGGAATCCTTTGTTGTTCATCGTGCTAGTATTTTATTACTTAGCCTTTACGGGAAAACCCAGCTGGTATTTTGTGTGTGTTTGGGCGATGCGAAACATTATGATGGCACGGCCAAGTCCATTGTGATGTTGACCATTGTTTTGCCCCATTATTACCCTCCTCCAGATTGGCCTTGGATGTGAGAAGAGCTAGCTCCTTCGTGTGCATTTTAGCTTCTTGGAGCATGACTTTGTGGCATGTCTCCCGTCCCTTGTGACACTTCTTTGGTTATGGTTCCGGTACCGGGGTTTTCTCTTCGGCTTTCATGCCATTATGAAGATGTTGATTGGTTGATTATTGAAGCTGCGCAGCGATCCTTTATTTGGATGTTCCGGTTTGGAAAACCTTGGCTATATCCTTTGTTATGTGTTTATTTCCGCTGCTATCTGTTATGTGATAAACGCTATGTGCTATGTGATATTTTTATTGTTTATTGCTTATTGCATCATAGCATGTCATGTAGTTGCATTAGTAACTTATTGAGATTTATCTCACCCCGTTTCTTTTATCTTTGTTTTCCTTAACCCCCCCCCCCAGGTGCTAAGGATTAGTCTCGCTGATCACGAGATAGAGGACGTCGAGTGTGGATCCGTTCTTTTGGGGAAGGTTGATATAGGTTGGTTTCCATTATGTAAATGTGTAACCATTTTGGGGTATTTGTACCAAACAATGACGTCACTAAGATTTGTATATTTCTATTTTGTTGGGCATAAACTCGTGGGAGTTTATGATAGTTGTAATTGGTTTTATTAAACTTTGGTTTGGAAAACTTTGGATCACCTTTTGGTGTTAAATGAAATTTTTAAATTCAGTATTTCTGAGTTTTGGTTTTAGAGTCGACGTCCAGATCGCGGTCCCGGGCCCGCGGGGTCCGGGGTCGCGACAGTTGGTATCAGAGCTATGGCATTAGCTCTATGTATAAGTCTAGGTGGATTAGTATGACCTAGGTGGGTAGTGGTGTGCGGAGTGATTAATGGTTGATGTTTTATGCAGGTAATTACTCGCAATGTCTGGAAGAAGAAACAGAGGAGGTGCTAGTGGGGCACAGAATCAGAATGATACAAGGGATGAAGCCCGTGCCATGTTTCAAGGCATGTTTAAGGCGGCCATGAAGGCCATACATGATCAAGGTCCGAGGTTAGAGCAAGCACCACCCCGTTATGGTTTGGAGCAATTCTTGAAACTTAAACCGGTTGAATTCAATGGGGAACCCGATGTTCGGAAAGCTGAGTTATGGATTGAGTCTATGGAGAAGATTTACGATGTGTTTGGGTGTTCGGATGAGGACAAGGTCCGGTTTGCGGCTTACAAGCTTGTGGGAGCCACCGAGCATTGGTGGAAGGGCGTTAAAGCTACTTGGGATGATACTCACACAGTGTATGCGTGGGAGTTGTTCGTGCGTAAGTTCAGAGAGCATTTTATTCCGGTTGTTGATCAGAATCGCAAGGAGATCGAGCTACTCAACTTGGAGCAAGGTGTGTTGTCTATAGCACAATACTCGGCTAAGTTCATAGAATTAGCCGGTATTGCGACTATTTGGTGAGGACCGAGGAACAAAAGGCTATGAGGTTTATTCGGGGATTGAAGACCTCCATCCGTACTCAACTAATTGCTCAACGGATAGTGACTTTCCAAGATGCGGTGGACCGAGCCTATTTGATAGAGCAAGATATCGGGGAACATAAGAGGAAGGCCGAGGTGGCCAATCCGAGTAAGCAAGGAGCGCAGAGCAAGTCACAACCAAGGATCGAAAACCGAGGTAACTTTGGGGACAATCTCAGTCCCGGGGGCAACAAAACCCAAGGAACCCGGGTACCACTTCCGGGAACCAAGGGAGCCAAATTAGGAGACTTTGTTCGTATTGTCAAAAGGAAGGTCATTCTGAAGACCGTTGTTGGAAGAAGCAAGGAAGGTGCACAAATTGTGGTCAAATGGGTCACTTTGTAAAAGATTGCCCGAGAGGTAGAGGACAAGCATCCGGGTCAGGAGTTGGTAATACTCAAGGTCAGAAAAGGGATGTCACCGGGAAGCCCAAAGTTCAGGGGAAGGTTTATGCCATGAATCAACAACAGGCTACCGATGATCCATCCGTTATTGGAGGTATTGTTTCTGTGTCTAATGTGAGCGCGCGAGCGTTAGTAGATCCAGGATCATCTCATTCATACATTTCTGTGCAATTTGCTTCTATGTTAAATGCTGCATTCGAGTCTTTACCGTACGTGCTAGAGGTGTCGACCCCTATAGGAGAATGCTTGATTTCTGATCGAGTCTTTCGTGCTTGTGATGTGGTTATTTGTGGTCGAGTCCTTTGTGCGGATTTGGTGGTTCTTCCTATCCAAACTTTGATGTCATTTTGGGTATGGATTGGTTGAGCAAGTTTCATGCGTCCGTTGATTGCCGTAAGAAAACTGTTACTTTTTCTATTCCCGATGTGCCTAAGTTTGTGTTTGAGGCTAGTCCTCTGAGTAGAAAGGTTCGCTTAATTTCTTATTTGAAAGCGAGAAAGTTATTGCATAGTGGTTGCGAGGGGTATTTGGCTAGTGTTCTTGATACTAGGAAAGAATCCCCTAGTTTTGATAGTGTTCGGGTAGTTCGGGAATTTCCGATGTTTTCTCTACCGAGTATGAGATGCCTCCCGATCGTGAGATAGAGTTTTGTATAGATCTTTTGCCGGGTACGGCTCCGATTTCGAAAGCGCCTTATAGGTTAGCTCCCGTCGAGTTGAAAGAATTGAAGGTTCAGTTGCAAGAGTTGCTTGATCGAGGGTTTATCCGCCCTAGTGTTTCCCCGTGGGGAGCGCCGGTTTTGTTCGTGCGGAAGAAAGATGGTTCGTTGAGGTTGTGTATAGATTACCGGAAGTTGAATCAGGTTACGGTGAAGAACAAGTATCCTCTACCGCATATCGATGATTTATTTGATCAGCTTCAAGGGTCCGTGGTTTTCTCTAAGCTTGATCTGAGGAGTGGGTACCATCAGTTGAAGGTTCGATCGGAGGATATTCCGAAGACTGCTTTTCGCACTCGTTATGGTCATTTACGAGTTCTTGGTTATGCCGTTTGGGTTGACGAACGCGCCGGCCGTGTTTATGGATTTGATGAACCGAATTTTCCATCCTTATCTTGATTCGTTCGTGGTGGTTTTCATCGACGACATTCTTGTTTATTCGAAATCTCGAGAGGAGCACGAGCAGCATTTGAGGACAGTTTTATCCGTTCTTGCGAGGGAGAAATTATTTGCGAAGTTCAGTAAATGCGAATTTTGGCTCGAGAAGGTGTCATTTCTGGGTCATGTGATTTCTAAAGATGGGATTTCGGTGGATCCGTCGAAAATTGAGGCCATAGTGGATTGGAAGAGACCCGAGTCAGTGACCGAGATTCGTAGCTTTTTGGGTTTAGCCGGTTATTACAGAAGGTTTATTGAGGGATTTTCGAGGATTGCTACTCCGATGACTCAGTTAACCCGAAAGAATGTTCCGTTTGTGTGGACTGAGAAATGTGACAAGAGTTTCGAGGAATTGAAGAAGAGGTTAACTACCGCACCGATTTTGACTTTGCCTAATGGGAGCGATGGGTTGGTAATTTATAGTGATGCTTCGAAAGAGGGTTTGGGTTGTGTGTTGATGCAGAATGGGAAAGTAATTGCTTATGCTTCGAGGAAGTTGACCCCGAGTGAACAGAATTACCCGACTCATGATATGGAGTTAGCAGCTATTGTCTTTGCGTTGCACAAATGGAAGCACTATCTTTATGGAGCGAAGCTTGAGATTTTTACGGATCACAAGAGTTTGAAGTACCTTTTCTCCCAGAAAGAGTTGAACAACCGACAGCGTCGATGGATGGAATTGTTGAAGGATTACGATTGTACGATTTCTTATCATCCGGGGAAGGCGAATGTAGTAGCCGATGCGATTAGTAGAAAGTCTTATGTGGCTTCGATGATGGTTCGAGAATGGAAAATGCTTGAGGATGTTCGAGATTGGTCTCCTCGTGAATCGAGACATGGGGCTATTTTTGCGAATCTTAAGGTGTCTCCGACCCTAATTCAGAGGATAAAGGAAACTCAGAAAGAGGATCCCGAGTTGGTGAAGATAATGGGTAAATTGAAGGAAAGGAATTTCGAGGATTTTTATTGAGCTCGAGTGGAGTTTTGACTTTCCGTGGTCGTTTGTGCGTACCCGATGTTGGTGGAATAAAGAGGCAAGTTTTAGATGAGGGTCACAAATCGAGGTATACTATTCATCCGGGTAGTACGAAGATGTATCAGGATTTGAAGCAACAATTTTGGTGGATTAATATGAAAAGGGAAATAGCGGAGTATGTTTCAAAGTGTTTAACTTGTCAGCAGGTCAAAGCCGAGCATCAGAGACCCGCGGGATTGCTTCAGCCGTTAGAGATTCCCGAGTGGAAATGGGAGCATGTGACTATGGATTTCGTTACGGGACTGCCTCGTACCCGAAGAAAGTTTGACAGTGTTTGGGTGATAGTGGATAGATTGACCAAGAGCGCCCATTTCTTGCCTATTGATATCAGATATTCGATGGAGAAGCTTGCGACCCTTTATATCGATGAGATTGTTAGATTGCATGGAGTTCCGGTTAGTATTGTGTCAGATCGAGACCCGAGGTTCACTTCTAGATTCTGGAAGGCGTTTCAGGAAGCTTTGGGTACAGATTTGCGATTCAGTACAGCTTTTCATCCTCAGACAGACGGTCAATCCGAGAGGACTATTCAGATTCTTGAGGATATGTTGCGAGGTTGTTCGATAGACTTTTCTGATTCTTGGGATTCGCATCTACCGTTAGTGGAATTCTCCTACAACAACAGTTATCAGGCTAGTATCGAGATGGCACCGTTTGAGGCCTTGTATGGAAGAAAGTGTAGATCGCCTATTTGTTGGGATGAGGTTGGTGAAACGAAAGTTTTGGGTATTGATTTGCTTCGGGATTCGGTTGAGAAAGTTAGAGTTATCCGGGATAGATTGAAGATAGCCCAGAGTCGACATAAGAGCTACGCAGACAACCGAAGGCGAGATCTTAGTTTTCAGATTGGTGATTTGGTATTCTTGAAGGTATCTCCAAAGGTGGGTATTCGTAGATTTGGGAAGAAAGGCAAGTTGGCTCCGAGGTTTATAGGCCCGTTTGAGATTTTGGGAAAAGTTGGACTTCTTGCGTATCGTCTTGCGTTGCCGTCATCTTTGGACCGGTTGCACAACGTTTTCCACGTTTCTATGCTTCGGAAGTATGTTCATGATCCGTCTCACGTGTTACCGAGGATACCGGAGGATATTGAGCCCGATATGAGTTATGAGGAACGACCGGTTCGGATCTTAGATTCTAAAGTCCAAGAGTTGAGGAGCAAGAGCATCGCGTTGGTTCGAGTCCTTTGGAGGAATCATCATATCGAGGAGTCGACGTGGGAGCTTCGTGATGAGATCGAGAGGAAATTTCCGTGGCTTTTTGTTTAAGGTGAGTCTCGTTAAAATTCAGGTCGAATTTTCTTTAAGGGGAGTGAATGTCACGACCCGAAGTATAGGCTCTATTTTATTAGTAATTAAAGGATTTTTATTTAATTATTTGCTTATTTATTTATTTAAATTATTATTTATTTAAATAATTATGTGTGCAATTTATGAGTTATAATAATTATGCCTAGCATTTTAGTTGGGTCATTTGGGTTAGTGTAGTGTTGTTGGGTCTTAGTTGTTAGTGGGGAGTGTTGAGTTGGGTAGTTTGAGGAGGGGGTCTTTGTGTAAGTTTTTGAATCCTACTCCTACCCTCTCCCTACACCTCCTTCTCCCTTACCATACTCCACCCCATTTTTCCCAGCACTCTCTCCCTCTCTCATTGGCAAAAAGGTGAGTTCTTCTTCTCCATTTCTTCTCTCTTCATTTTCTCCTTCTTCCTCTCATCTTCTCTCATTTCTTAAAACGTGAAACATGTTTAGATCGTCGATAGGATCGTAGGAAGCCAAAAAGATTTGAAATCCATCAACTTTGAGAATTTGCAAGTAAGTTACTTTTCCCCCATTTTAATGCTAAAATGTTCATATCATGTTTAGATGTTGTTTGATGTGTTACATTTGAAGTTTGGATGAGTTTTGCATTTGTTTGGAATTTATTTTGGGTTTTTGATCAAAAAATGGTGATTTGGAATGTTGGGTTTGATTCTTGTTATTGGTTGATGTAATGTCGTTATAGGAGTCCTTTTAGACCTATAAATTGTTTTGGTACATTAGGACATGAGTTGGAAGTTAGGATTTTGGTTAAATGTGTTTTGGGTTGAAAATGGAAGAACCCAAGTTGTTCTTCCCGATTTCTGGCAATTCCGGCATATTGTGCGACCGCACAAAACTTCCTGGGCGGCCGCGCATCTTTCTGAAGGCTTTTGTTCTTGTTTTGAGGCCTTTTGGGCGGCCGCACAGAACCCCTGAAACTTTACACTTTGTTAGTTTGTGTGATTAAGGAACGCATTTTGGTCCAAGCCTTGAGTGTCCTTCTAGTTGACCTTAGTGAACATTGTGGTACACTCTAGTGATAGATTTGGGTCCTTTGTGATCAAGTTTGTGTTTGAAATTCATTGATTGTTATTTTGGACTTCGAAGCACCTTTATTGTGTATTGTTTGTTCATTTCATCTTCTTGGTGATTAAATGGCTTGATTCCCTACTTTGGAATCCTTTGTTGTTCATCGTGCTAGTATTTTATTACTTAGCCTTTACGGGAAAACCCAGCTGGTATTTTGTGTGTGTTTGGGCGATGCGAAACATTATGATGGCACGGCCAAGTCCATTGTGATGTTGACCATTGTTTTTCCCCATTATTACCCTCCTCCAGATTGGCCTTGGATGTGAGAAGAGCTAGCTCCTTCGTGTGCATTTTAGCTTCTTGGAGCACGACTTTGTGGCATGTCTCCCGTCCCTTGTGACACTTCTTTGGTTATTGGTTCCGGTACCGGGGTTTTCTCTTCGGCTTTCATGCCATTATGAAGATGTTGATTGGTTGATTATTGAAGCTGCGCAGCGATCCTTTATTTGGATGTTCCGGTTTGGAAAACCTTGGCTATATCCTTTGTTATGTGTTTATTTCCGCTGCTATCTGTTATGTGATAAACGCTATGTGCTATGTGATATTTTTATTGTTTATTGCTTATTGCATCATAGCATGTCATGTAGTTGCATTAGTAACTTATTGAGATTTATCTCACCCCGTTTCTTTTATCTTTGTTTTCCTTAACCCCCCCCAGGTGCTAAGGATTAGTCTCGCTGATCACGAGATAGAGGACGTCGAGTGTGGATCCGTTCTTTTGGGGAAGGTTGATATAGGTTGGTTTCCATTATGTAAATGTGTAACCATTTTGGGGTATTTGTACCAAACAATGACGTCACTAAGATTTGTATATTTCTATTTTGTTGGGCATAAACTCGTGGGAGTTTATGGTAGTTGTAATTGGTTTTATTAAACTTTGGTTTGGAAAACTTTGGATCACCTTTTGGTGTTAAATGAAATTTTTAAATTCAGTATTTCTGAGTTTTGGTTTTAGAGTCGACGTCCAGATCGCGGTCCCGGGGCCCGCGGGGTCCGGGGTCGCGACACTTGTTGGTGAACAAGTACTGGACTTGACCCACCTATCAGATTTATATCATGGTCAGATGTCATAATTAAATCTCGTATAGTTATATCTTTCGATATCCTTAAACCTGAGATTATCATGGTCTTCCACATGATGAACATTATGTTTGACGTACTCAAACGCTACCCTTAACCGGGTGGTTATAAAGGCTACGATTGGCATAATCGGATTCTTGTAGGGAAGAATGATAAGTCAAGATGGGATTTGTCCCTCCTCAAGAGAGATATCTGCTTAGGCCACTCGTAGAGTGAGATTGATGAAATGCGTGGCCGCACTCAAATTCATTTGCTCTTAATCAATCTACTCAAGATCGATAAAGCATTGAACAATATAAGTTGACGTGTACCATGACTTATGTTCAATATGATATCGTGTGACAAAAGGATTGTGATATGTTCTATAAGGATAACGAACGTCGTTTAAATTATATTAATTGGGTTGTCATGATGGCTTGCTAGAGTCCGCTCATGACTTATGGGTTTGACCTTGGTTAGACTCATTACTAACTTAATATAATCCTATGGGGTCACACACAAAAGAACGAATCAAGAAAAGACTAAAATTGGAATTGCGTAAAAGAGTGTAAAAACATAATTAAAAAAACAGAAATCTGGCTCCAGGAGGGTGGGTTCGGGCGGACCTATATGGTGACCCGGGCGGACCTATATGGTTGGTCCGGGCGGACCCATTTGGTGCCCCGGGTGGACCACCCCTCCAGTAAGTCTGTTTTTCCTGATTGGGGTTTTGACGGGTTTTGGACTATTTCTCCTAAAAGGTTTAGGTTAAATAAGTTTAAATACCTCTCTCTTTACCAAGTATTAACCTAATTCAGTTTGTATCATTATTGGTAGCCTCCATATGTTTGAGAAACATATTCTTGAGTTTAGATTAAGAATCAAAAGCTCAAGAACACCAATAATTCATATAACCTTTGATGATTAGAAAAGCGTGTTTTCTAATGGGTCTAGCAATCCAGATCTAGAATCGTTCTAGATATTCGTTCGCGTGTGGATACACATAGAGGGTGTTTTCTTTAACATCTCAAGTTCATGTTCCTGTGATCCTGATTCAAAGAACGCGAAGAACGAGGAGATCAAATCTTAAAGCTTGAAGACTTGAAGATTTGAAGATCCAAAAATTTTAAAGCTCCATCATGGTTAGTATTCTAAATTTATCTTGCTATTAATTTAATCATCATGAATGGATCTAGGCTTTTGGGTTTATTCCGCTGCGCATGTTTGCTCAAAACCCAACAGTGGTATCAGAGCCCCGTTTATGCATGATTACTTTAATTATATCATGTTGATAATATAATTGGATTATATGTGTTAACATGCTATTTAAATTTTGATTCTTGATGTTTATGTGGTTTTTGCGTTTTATGTGGTTTATTGTTTTCGTAACTTTAATCGCACTATTTAATCGCAATAAAAATTATGTTGGATTTAAAATTGTTTGGGTTATCAATTTTTGATTTGATCAAAGTTTTGATAATATAAAGATTCATGAATAAATTGTTTATTCAAGGTTCTGATGTTCATGATGATTGGATCATCAAGAACAGCAAATCCTAATTGAATCGGGGAAAAACAATTTTGAGACAAATTTTTGAAACTTGAAAAACTAGTCTGATTTTCCAGGAGGTCCGACCGGACCCAGTACATGACCCGGCCGGACCTACGGGTGCGTGGCTAGGGTTTGGGTTGGATTGAAATCTGTTCTGATTTTCCAGAAGGTCCGACCGGACCAAGCAAAGGACCCGACCGGACCTCTGGGTCTGGTGCGGGGATTTGTTTGGTCGTGGGTTGGATTTGTGGTTTAATCATTCCTATTTGTTTTGATCTTGTGATTCTGAGATTGGATCAATGTTTGGATGGCTAGCCTACGTTCATCGAGACTCTGTTTCCCAAACTTGATAGCAATCAAAGATTCAAAGATAAAACGAAGTTAGAATTATGAAGAGTTCATAATTGCTAAAATTGAGAAATAGTAATTCTGGATTCAAGTTTGGAGATCCATGTGGAATTGTGAATGCAATTGGCCTACGTTCATCGAGACCATCTATTGCTTAGTTTCGGCCACATGGACTACTTTCTTGGTTTCTTGAATTAAGTGCGGAATTGTGGTTGCCTTATGGCTTAGTTCGGCCGCATGTATTGTTGTCTTGACTTGGAGATGATAACCAAAGTTTGAAGAGTCTCATCCTCATAATTATAGAGAAACTAATGACACATAAATATCATGTTTAAATTAATGGAGATTAATTTAATGTCTAATCTTGATGCTTTACATGTTATGTGCTCATAAACGTGTTGTATGCTATATGAGATGAACCTTCTTGAAATTTTAAGTCATGTGTCAACCCATGATAGACACTTGTGAGTACAACGGGTATTTTTATGTGGGCTCTGCCAAAGCGAGGAGCATTAATTCTATCAGTGTATGAGAAAGATGAGTGAATGAGAGTTTCCTATGCGTCTATCATGGTTTGACTTAATTAGGTTATCAAAAGACAATGTTTTGGGGCTAAGGCACAAGATGAGATTAAAACATGTTTGACATAGGATGTCTAACAATCTCATAAATGATCTAAGAGTCACATATGATGTGATTGATAAAAGTTATCTACCTAATTAATTTAATTTTGAGCAGTATCGCCAAAGCGGACTTGAAATTAAATTAAAGTTGGATCTTAGCCCACATGAATTATATTATACAATTGTTGTATATGAAGGTTATATAATTTAGTGGGAGTATTTATGAAATACAAATTATTTATCGCTTTAGTGATTGGTATGAAATATAGGTGTATATTTATTTGCATATTTGTGTAGAATATTATCTTAAACTTTAATTATATTTATTACTGCGATGTGTTCTTTAAAAGGACAAAGTTAAAAGAGAATGAAATTAATTTCTTTGATTAGATCATATGCTTAAGAATTGTTCTAAAGCAAGAACGAAAATTATACATTCTTAATAATCCTAAGTAACCTAAATTGCAATATTAATTTGATTAATATGTTCCGTAGGATCATCAAAATTTAATTTGATTAACTTGTTGATGATCTTAGATTCATGAATAAATTGTTTATTCTTTGTTTTGATAATCATGATGATTTGATCACCATGAGCACCAAATCCTAAGTGAATAAAGGAATGCAAATATAAGGTAAATTTTGGAAAGTTAAAATCTACCGCTCTTATGATAAATATTTTAAGTTGAATTTAATTGTCAGAAGGCTGGTTTTAGAAACCGTGTTTCCTGAAATTAAATATCAATTTCAATATTAATCTGAGTTGAATCTAGTTTCAGACGACTGGTTTGCGAAACCAAGTTTCCTGAAAAGTGATGTCAATTCAGAATTCAGATAAACTAAAATCAGAATCTTGATTTGTTCTTGATTGCTGAAATTAGTCGAATTGGTGAGACATGGTTTGTGCTCTCAATATCTGAACTATAATGCGGATAGATAATGATCTAAGTCAAAAATTTGATTTTTGACTTTATGAATTGCTAAAGGGAAAAAAGATTAAAAGTTAAAGGTAAGACAAACGTTGTCAAGCCTAAAAGGAAATAATTATGGCTAAAATTATGACTCTGAATAATACAATTTTATAGTATACAATTTTGTAGTATGGCAATTGGATTGACCATTTTAAATTGTATTCAAAATTCTGGATGATCAATAAAAGGGAATGGTAGTGAGACTACCATATGGGATATTTGTTTTATAAAGTTATTCTTTATACTTTTAATTATTGAGTATTGGATACCGAATTTGGATCCCACATTTGTATAAATGTGCAATAATTAAATTGAAAGACTACTTAAAGTAAAGTTTATTTACGAATGGTAATGATGCAAGAGTTGCAACATTGTTCGTAGAACACTTATGAAGTGGTCTACTTATTAAGTAGAAAATATTATTTTGTTATAAGATAATGAAGGATATTTATTTCTTATTTGGAATAAGAAAGTGCTTTATTTATTATGATTTGCTTTATCGTATTGTTAAATCATATATAAATAAATCTAATATTCTAAATCTTGAAGAACAAGATAATGAATAAAATTATAACATAAATTATTAAATTCTTAAGGCATTATTGTTTTGATCAAATAAATGAGAAACGCATATCTAAAATTCTATGGGACGGAGTTTTAAAGTCATATGATTTTGAATCATGTGATTTATGCAAATCTTATTTGCTTGGATTAAGACAGCTTTTACTAGGAGTAGTAAAAGGCTAATATCCTATTAAACCTAATACATGTCGATGTATATGGTTCATTAAGTAGCAATGCTAAAAGAGGATTTTGATACTACTTGGCAAAACTATTCAGTGATAATGAATAATTGAACCAAGAATTTGACAATCATTTTTAAGGTTGTGAAATTGTTTCCCAATGAACTCCACAAAGAACAACATTTTGGAATGATGTGTCTACGTGGAGGTAAAGAACCTTATTGGATATGGTTCATTAGATGATAAAGTCAAATTGATCTTCCACTATTTATTTTGGGGTTATATATTGGAAATCGCTATAATTACACTGATTTGAATTCCATCAAAATAGGTTAAATGATACCATATGGGATATGGGCAGAAAGAAAAAACTTGGTTTTTCTTTCTTAAAGATTTAAGTTGATGAGACTTTTGCGAAAAGACTTGTTTGGAACAAACTCACACTTAAATCTAATAAATGTATTTTCATGGGATGTCCTAAGGAAACTTGAGGATATTATTTTACTTCTAAGAAACAAATTGTTTGTTGCTTATGATGGTACTTTTCTAGATAAATTGTTTATCTCTAAAAGAACCAGTGGGAGTAAAATATATCTCGAATGGTTCAAGTCCTAGAAAATAACAAAGAACCTTAGATGAAAATTGAACAAACTTTCACAAGGAGTTGCGAAAAACTGTTCAAGTTTCACATGTTGCTTGCATATATGATAGGATACAATCTATAATAAGAAATATCAGATTTCTTGAAATAGAAAGTATTGAGGTAAAGTTCATTTAGAATGATATATTTACCACCTGTCAAAATGCAATGTCCGCTCCATATTAGATTAATGGCTTGGAGTCATAAAATCTAAAAGGTAATCCATGTATAATAATCAAGTTTGGAACTTGATCATTCTAAACTAAGGTGTAAAAACCAAAGGATGGAATTGAGTTTTCTTGGAGAAAACTAACATGGAAGGCAAGGTACATACTCTTCAAGCAAAACTAAATGTGAAAGGTTATTTCATATTTTGACTATGATAAAACTTTCTCACTCGTAGTCATGCTTTAAGATATTAGTATTCTCACTGTCATTTCTTCATATTTGGAATATGAAAATTTGACAAATGGAAATTTCTAATAAAGTATGTAAGTTGCGGAAATCCATGGGATGGGTTGAAGCAAGCTTCTTGGAGTTAAAACTATCATTTTGATGAAGCGTTCAAATCGTTTGAAATTCATCAATAGATGAGACTTGTGTTTGCTAAGAAATTAGTGGGAGTATTGTCTAATTCCTAGTCTTGTGTATATGGTTGACATATAGTTCATAAGAAAGAGTTTCTTAATGAAGGACTTAGGAAGCAGCCGCTTATATCATGGGAATTAATATCTTTTGATATAAATCTAGGAAGTTGATTGGTTTGTGTCAAAGTACTGTCTGATGACATTTTTCTTGGCAAGACTTAGTCTTAGTGGAAGACTAATGAGTAAAGATACATGATTATGATTCCATATGCTTCGGCAATTGGATCTATCATGTACGTCATATTATGTACTTAGACGGGTTAACTCGTATACTTGGAGTATGATGAGAACATACTAATCATATCCTAGTGAAAGTCACTAGATAGCGGTCAAGAATATCCTTATATACTTGAGAAGAACTAAGGATGTATTCTTGATATTTGTTAGAATGGGAGATGATCTAGTAAATGGTTACATATATGCATGCTTCCACATTGACAAGGGTAATTTAAATCGCAGTATAAATATATGTTTGAAATAAGTGCTATTAGTTGGAATAGTTCCAAGCAAATACACTATAAATTATTCTATGAATAAAATTTAGTATTTAGTTACAAGAGTTGTAGCTAAGGGAGTTGTTCGAATATAGATGTTATTAGTAAAACTAGAAATAGTTTCTAGTGATACTAATCCTATGGACCTTTGTTGTGAAATAATGGTTATTACACACGCCAAGGTGCCAAGGGCTCAACTATGATCAAAACACGAACTCAGACGTTTCCATCTCTATGAGAAATCGTTGACATGGGAAATGTCAAAATATGCAAAATATCATATGATGATAATAGGGATAATCTTCCTACAAAAGATCCTCCACATGCTGTTATGATGGTCATAAGCTAAGCTCAATGGTATTGGATACGCATTGATTGGGCCTAGTGCAAGTGGGAGATTGTTGGAATTATGCCCTAGGCCCTTGAGAAAGGTCTTACGTTACATCATGTTCTCATTTGTTATGGAGATAACAACATTGGGTTATTATATGTTTTACATGTTTATTATAATAATCCCCATCCCTAGTACTTATGAAGAACTAGTAAAAGTTTAATTGATGATCATGTGATAATCATGTGTATATGATACAGATAAGACTTATGGGTACTTGTTGGTGAACAAGTACTGGACTTGACCCACCTATGAAATTTATGTCATGGTCAGATGTTATAATTAAATCTCGTATAGTTATATCATTCGATATCCTTCGACCTGAGATTATCATGGTCTTCCACATGATAAACATTATGTTTGACGTACTCAAACGCTACCCTTAACCGGGTGGTTATAAAGGATACGATTGGCATAATCGGATTCTTGTAGGGAAGAATGATAAGTCAAGATGGGATTTGTCCCTCCTCAAGAGAGATATCTGCTTAGGCCACTCATAGAGTGAGATTGATGAAATGCGTGGCCGCGGTCAAATGAATTGATGAGATCAATATCATTTTCTCTTAATCAATGTACTCAAGATCGAGAAAGCATTGAACAATATAAGTTGACGTGGACCATGACTTATGTTCAATATGATATCGTGTGACAAAAGGATTGTGATATGTTCTATAAGGATAACGAACGTCATTTAAGTTATATTAATTGGGTAGTCATGATGGCTTGCTAGAGTCCGCTCATGACTTATGCGTTTGACCTTGGTTAGACTCATTACCAACTTAATATAATCCTATGGGGCACACACAAAAGA
This sequence comes from Campanula takesimana, assembly GCA_026119855.1. Lineage (NCBI taxonomy): Eukaryota > Viridiplantae > Streptophyta > Magnoliopsida > Asterales > Campanulaceae > Campanula > Campanula takesimana. The sequence continues at coordinate 1,489,148 of JAOWBW010000467.1, forward strand.
ACGAATCAAGAAAAGGCTAAAATTGGAATTGCGTAAAAGAGAGTAAAAACAGTATTAAGAAAAACAGAAATCTGGCTCCAGGAGGGTGGGTCCGGGGGACCTATATGGTGATCCGGGCGGACCCATTTGGTGCCCCGGGCGGACCTCCCCTCCAGAAAGTCAGTTTTTCCTGATTCGGGTTTTGATGGGTTTTGGACTATTTTTCCTAAAAGGTTTAGGTTAAATAAGTTTAAATACCTCTCTCTTTACCAAGTATTAACCTAATTAAGTTTGTATCATTATTGGTAGCCTCCATATGTTTGAGAAACATATTCTTGAGTTTAGATTAAGAATCAAAAGCTCAAGAACACTAATAATTCATATAGCCTTTGATGATTAGAAAAGCGTGTTTTCTAATGGGTCTAGCAATCCAGATCTAGAATCGTTTTAGATATTCGTTCGCGTGTGGATACACATAAAGGGTGTTTTCTTTAACATCTCAAGTTCGTGTTCCTGTGATCCTGATTTAAAGAACGCGAAGAACGAGGAGATCAAATCTTAAAGCTTGAAGACTTGAAGATTTGAATATCGGAAAATTTTAAAGCTCCATCATGGTTAGTATTCTAAATTCATCTTGCTATTAATTTAATCATCATGAATGGATCTAGGCTTTTGGGTTTATTCTGCTGCGCATGTTTGCTCAAAACCCAACATTATCATGCATGGCTGATCTTTTGATGGAATTTAATCCTTGTTGATGTTGATAATCAATGTAGTATAGTAGTATATGATTTTGACTGTCTTTCTAGGCAATTCTGCAATTTTGGGTAAAATGCTTAAATGAGGATTTTACCGATTTTCTGACATTCGCCTCTTTTGTCTTTGTTTTGGCAGCCATATAAAGTAGTCAACAACTGTAGGGGGAGCGTGAGAGCAGTTGCTGAGAATGGGGGACTCTCAATGGCGAGGTGAAGGAGGAGATTGAGCATATGGGGCTTAAACCCTTCTTTGATGGCTTGGTGGGTGAGCGGAGGAATACTCACGTGCTCCAGGTTATTCAGGAGCAGTGGTGGGATTGTACCCACATGATGCACATGAGGTGAGGTAAGGTCACCATGACTCCCACTGATTTTCACGCCATTACTGGGCTTTCCATCGCTGGTGATCCGATTGAGGTTGATACGGACTTCCTTCCCAGTGATGATGATATGAGGCGCCTTTTGGGCTTAACTGTGCATAGCTCGGGCAAGGGTGTCCCTCTCAAGGCCTTTAGGGACAAGGTGGATACTTACATCGCCACCAATGAGGGCCAGATGAGGTTTATCAATGCTCGTGCCATAGCCGTGTGGGGCTTCTTGTGGTGGGCATTCTCTGAGACGCTATTTTCCAATCATGCATCGATTGCCTTGTTTACTTTGCTAAGCTGCCTGAGGGATATGTAGCATATTACTGATGCCAGTTGGGGCTTAGCTGGTCTGGCTTACTGTTACGTAGCCATGTATGAGAGTTCGCGTGACCGTGAGAACGCTGGTATGGACGGCTACAGCCATGCTTGGGAGGTACAATAATTTCTCTTTACCGTATCCCTTTTTGTTTTAGCCCCAGTTTACTTTGTCTCAGTAGCATTTTTGTTTTAGCCATTGTATGTTGACATCCTTTATATTTTTCCCATTTGTAAGCTTGGGGCTACGCCATGTTTGGCCTCTTCAACTTTGATCTTCGGGATAACACTATCAGGTTTCCGGACATGTTGAGGTAGCGTAGGGGTAACAGGGATACCCGTGGTGAGCAGGCTGAGGGGGCAGACTTATCGGTGGAGCACATGCGGCGATATCTCGATAAGTGGGTAGTCATGCCTGAGGTTGCTACTGCTCTTTTCCCTTGGAGGAGCTTGGGGATTGACCAAGCTTATTGGCAGACAGGCCTGAGGATGCTGATGATTGGCCTTGGTGGGGGATGCTTTTACTTAGGAGAGCGAGTCTCTCGCCAGCATAATGGTGGTAGGCTAGACCTTATCATCCCGTTGGATCCACCGGCTCACATGCTTAACTCCTATGCTATTGGGGATGAGGAGAGAGAGGACCTCATTATTGGTCAGGTTGCTTTCGACCACATGCATCTCAAGGCTGATTATCAGGATTTTCTGACTCGCCTTATGCCTCGACTGATCATGGAGGGTGACCAGGCTCAGGCTCAAGGGGTTGTTCACGTCCCTTTCCATCCGCAGCTCAGACCAGCTTTATTTTCCTACAGCATGGTTGAGGGTGTGGAGAGAATCGAGGATCTTCCCACTGAGTACGATATGCCAGGGACTCATACCTCCTGCTGATGCGACCATGGTATGACTTATGACTTTTTTTCTACCATTTTACTATTTCATATCTCTTCTTATCATTTGATTGATGATTTTGATATTTCTTTAGTTCTTCTCAACAGGTGCCGATTCCAGAGTAAAGAGAGGTCGCGGGATGGCTTGCCAATTCATGGCCTATACCAAGAGAGTGAAGAGCGACACAGTAGGGCTCTTAGGCCGGTTGGCTCGCCAGACAACATAGTCGGTTTCATGTGGGAAGAGCCTTGGACTGACGAGTGATGACGCGGCAGTGGCGACGTCCCATTTATTTGAAGCTTAAGTAGATAGGATCCCCCATCCCTTCTTTTCATTCTTGTTGATGTAATTATTGCCTCGGCGTAGGCGAAGACAATTTTTCATTCTTTTGGTTTATACCTGTGCAACAGATAAATCCTAACTCTAGCACATACATTTTTTTTATTTTTGTTTTGCTTCTGACTTTATAACGGTTTGATTCATGTATGGTTGGTCAACCGAGGGCTCTTTATGAGATGGATTCGTGTTGGGGCATTTTTATGTGATGATGAACTGTTTGGATGAGTTTCTGAGGTGATTGGGACAATTTTTTGACATGTTGGACAGCCTGAATTTTAAGCAGAATCGTTGCTGTCTGAATTGGGGAGATCCCTCGTACGAGACATCGATTTCTCGTACGAGCCATCCCTCGAATCTGGTACAGTTTTTCCTTTTTCCTTGAGGATTTGGTATCCAAATTCATATATAATGACCTCTAGTCCGTCCTAGAACTCCATGCAACTTCAAATCAGTTCTGGGAACTCTCGTTTTAGAGCTAAATTCTCAACCCTTTTCTCTCAATGGCCCTAAGCAAGTCTGTCCCTTCATCAATAATTGTTGATGAATTCTCTCTAGACTTAGAATCGGTGGAGCGCTGTAAGGATGACTTGGCTATGTTTGTTCGTTCCTTTGACAAGCCTCATCAAAAGAGATCCGTGGAGATGTTCGGGTTCAAGATCCTCTTCACCTTGAAGAACCTAAAACCGGATTGGGACCTTTTGAAGGGAGCGGCATGCTTTTGGGATCCTTCGACCCATCTTTTCAACTTCTCACTTAATGAGATGGTCCCTACCATGGAGGAGTTGGCGACTATCTTGGATATGCCCTTGACCGGTGTGATTACGTCTCCTAATCATGATAAGGTACCGTCGGAGTCTCTTAGGGACTTATTGAGCATAGGCCTACATGAGGCGAAAGGTTACATTCACAACCGTTATGTCGATCTCTCCACCTTGCCGAAGAGATTTAGGGGTCGTGTGACGCGCATTCACGGTGTAGATTCTCAGTGTTGCCTCTTGGCTTTGTGTTTATTCCGGAATGTGATTTTTATAAGCAAGTGTGGCATGGCGGACACGGAGCTCGTGGACATTGTTCTGCAGGCTAGAGGACGGGCCTTCAATGTCGTCCCTCTTATCTTAGGGGAGACCCTTCATGGTCTTGATGAGTTGCACTGAACCGGCTCTATGACTCGGGGAAGTCCATTGTTGCTAACTATTTGGCTTGGTGTCCTCCCTTTTGGAAGGTGAAGAGGTTCGTGGCTAGCACCGATGGGTATAACAGGGTCGTCCTTCCGTGTCTGAGGGATTCCTCCTTTTATTTTGCTCGAAGGGTGATGCGGCAGTTCGGTCAGCAACAGGAAACCTTTGTGTTAAGGGGACGTGTTCGAGATGTCTCTTCCATGGACTCGGAGTTCGCTACGAGCTTGGCTCGTGCTTGGGGGCAGGGAACCACTACGGACCGTTGTACCAATCTCCGTCATGATGGAGGGAGTATTTACTTATCGGATAAATATTTGGATTGGTTCCTCAAAAAACTCCGTCCCAATGCCGAGGGTATTGATGAGATTCGCCGTCATCTGTTGGGGGACCAATTCGAGCCTAGCTTGAGCCTGAGGAAGAAGGAAGCTAAGGAGGATCCTTCTAATATCAGCGTGGATGCTACTCAAGATTTTCTGGATAGTGATTTCTACGAGAAGCGAGCGGATGGACTTCCCAGTAAATTGCAAGCTCTTAATAGTCCTTATGTGTTCACGAGATTGACTCCCTCAGTGTTTAGCAGACTTGACGTTCCTCCCGATCACGAGATACCTTGGTTCAAGAGGAAGAGAGAAGACAAGGCAAATCATGGTCAAGCCCCCACTAAGTTAAGGAAGAAATTGATCCTTAGGAGTATCGAGAGATTGCTTTAGATAGACCAATATTTAGATTTTTAGTATTTTATTTATTTTCTTTTGCAAGTTGGTATCTCATGTTGGGAATTTTCCTATTGTTTTCTTGAAATGCATTCAATTAATAAAAGAACAACATTTTTATTTTTATTTATTGAATAGATCGGACCAAAAGGCTGCCTACGTTCTCCTTTTACATCGATTAAATAAGGAGCTCAGGTCGTTATAGTTCTTGTTCAAGAAAAAGAAAAAAAACGTATGTCTGCTGACTGTTGGATGTCTCGTACGAGACAGTCCCCTATTTTTTTATTTTTTTATGCACATCCTGGATTTTGCCTAGACCGCCCTTTCAGGTTTTCAATCTAGCGGGCTTCTTTTCTCGTGCTTTTCTTCCTTCTGTTTTTGAATTATGGGACGGAGCTATGAGTAGTACTTCTTCAGCTTGTCCATGTTGATAGGCTTTGGCAGTTGATCTCCATCTAGGTCTGCGAGTTGTACCGCTCCTCCGGAGAAGATCTTCTTGACTATGTAAGGGCCTATCCACCTTGGTCCCCACATTCCCATAGGATTGAATGGTCCAGGACGATGTTCACGTAGGACAAGGTCCCCTTCTCTGATGTTTCTGGATTTGAATTTCTTTTTGAATACTCGGGCCATTCTCTGTTGATATGCTTGGATATGCTCGGCGGTTCGAAGTCGTCGTTCATCTAGCAGGGCTAGCTGTTCATAACGGCTGTTTAACCATACGACTTCATTTACTTGGTTTTCTAGTAGAACCCTTAGCAACGGTACCTCTAATTCAATTGGTAACACTGCTTCCATCCCATAGGCTAGGGCGTATGGAGTTTCACCGGTGGCATTACGGATTGAGGTACGGTAGCCCCAGAGTGCAAAAGGTGGCTTCTCGGGCCAGTCCCTGCCAGTCTTAGCCATTTTTTTGATGATGGTCTCTATGGTTTAGTTAGCAGCTTCGACTGCTCCATTGGTTTGTGGTCGGTACGGTGATGACTGATGTCTCTCTATCTTGTACTCCGCAAGTAATTGGTCACATTCTTTCTCAAAGTGCGTTCCATTATCGGATATCATCTCATGAGGTACCCCATATCGGCATATGATGTTGGTCTTAATGAACTCAGCCACCTTCTTGGCATTTAAGACTTTGTAGGATTGGGCTTCGATCCATTTGGTGAAATAATCTACAGCGACCAATACGAACGAGTGTCCATTGTGACCAATCGGTGAAACTTTGCCAATGACATCTATCCCCCACGTAGACAATGGCCAAGGGGATGTCATGGGGTATAACACGAACGGATAGATTTCTTTGCTAGCATATTGCCATTCATGTGGGTTACACAGACTCCTTGATGGACTTGGTCCATGATTTCTATGGCTTCGTGCTCATCAGCACAGAGTAGACACTGCTTGTGATGTTTCTTATAGAGGCGATCACCTATAATCACAAATTAGGCAGCGAATCATGCACAGTATTAGCCAACCAGGTTGGATACTCTATTACTTTGATGAACCCGACACTCAGGAATTTCTCTATCTCTTGCTTGACTTGTACCGACCACTCAGGTTTAATTCTGCGGAGTTTCGCTTGACTGGCTTTGAATCTGGAAGCAGTGGTATCTTATGCTCAACAATCGAATTGGATAGCCCCGGCATATCTTTGTAGGACCATGCGAAAACATCTACGAATTCTCAGAGAAGCTCTATGAGGGCTTGTCGGTCTTCCCCCTTGAAGAAACTGCCAATCTTGGTCTCTTTCGGATCATCATCCATCCCCAAATTAACTGTTTGCATTTCTTCGGCATCAATAGGACCATTTCCGCCATGATAACCTACTTGATTATTAATTTCTTTTAAGATTTGTTTGTTTTCTTGATCTATCTCGTCATATGACTCATTATTATCTAATTCGTTAGAGTTATTAGTTAATTCATCATTCATGACGCTTGCAATCTCAGGATACTCGGAAAGATCTACGTTTTCATTAAGAAAGTAGGGGAATACACATTCCGCAATGGCATCCAAGTCCTCTTGGGTGCGCTCATTGGTAGCGGTATCTAATTCTAAGGTAAGAGTTACAAAATTTCTCTTCCGATGGGGATGGGGAGTGCATCCTAATTCTTTGATCAGGAAGTCTTCACTCGCTATGGGTCCCCCAGTTGTGTACCAGTTCTGGATGGGCTCGTCACACTTCTTGATGAGCTTGGTGTAGTCTTGCTTTGGAGCGTCCCCCTTGTCTATTTCATTGATCTGAGTGTCCTCTAGCTTGCAAAGGTTGAGAAACTGGTGCAGTAGGTCTTCTCCCAACATAAAGTCCCATTCACTGAATACTTCGGCCTTGGTACCCCCTAATTCCCGAGGTAGCCACGGGAATTGCATCGGTTCTGTTTCAAGTGAGTTTGGATCACATTCATTGAAGACCTCAAAGCCTGGTTGTTGCTTCCCCCTATGGTCGATCCATGGTTCGGGGAACATGAAGTATGGCAAGCTTTCCCCCTCGCGTACAAAGTACCCATTTAGAGTCTTCCGATAGGGCGGTGCTATTGGCATTATGTATGAAGTCCAATCCCTTTTTTCCTTAGGGATGCTCTTGAGTGGTGACTCATACCCTAGACCATATTCAGACGGATATAGAACGACGGGTGGTGGTTCTTTGATCCCTTGCAAATCTTTGCCAAGTCCGAGATTGGGGAAGTATCCTTCTTTTAGCATCATATTAAGCACAGGGCGTGTTCCAGAGAATGGAATTTCCTTTGAATGGTCATTCTCATTACGCACTTCTATCATCTCTACGTTACTTTGCTTTTGGATTTCAAATCCATTAAAGAGGTGGTCGGCCGCCTCATGCTGAATCTCTAAGATCAGACTAGCGGTGATTAGTTCCCCAAGTATGGTGACTATCATGTCATTGTGCTTAAACTTGACACATTGATGGAGAGTTGATGGTACTCCTCCAGTTTGGTGTAGCCACGGAAGCCCTAGAAGAAGATTGAAGGAAGAGGGGATGTCAATGACTTGGAATTTTGTCCTTGTGGTTATCTCTCCCACTATGACCGCTAGAGTGATCGTCCCTATAGGCGAACGTGCAGTGCAATCAAACCCTCTTACAGTAAGAGTGGATGGTTTCAGGTCTCTTGAGGTAAGTCCAAGCGTTACCATGACTTTCTTTGGTAAGACATTTATGGCGGATCAATTGTCTACCAGGATTATGGGGATTCGATGCCCATTGACTTTTGCGGTTATGTAAAGAGGTTCGGTGTGCCCTGCACCGTATTGTGGTAAGTCTAAGTCGGTAAACTGGATCACATTGCCAAATTGGATTTGACCTACCATTTGCGTTAACTCTTTGGGAGTTATTTCTTTCGGTACCTCGACTTGGGCCAATGCTTTTGAGATCATCATTCGATGTTTGTGAGAGGAGTCTAAGAGATCCCATATGGAAATGTTGGCTTGTGTTTTCTTTAGCTGTTTGAGAAGCGGGTCATTAAGCTCAACGGGTTCAGGCTCTTTTGAAGATGATGGCTCTTCTTCTCTAGGATCTTTGTTGGTTATGACTCGACCGGATCGGGTGAGTAAGTTAACATCTTCTTTATTATTCTTCCTATCTAGTACTTGATACCAATACAACATGTAACGGAAAGAAATTTCATTATTAAACTTTGGAGTGCTCTCGCCCACATTTGGGACTAGGCGAGTAGTCTCCTCTTCCTTACTAGCTATTTCTATTACATTGATCCCTCTTCCCGCAGTTGGGAGAGGGTTGGTCACTACATTAGGAACCCCTAGTTGCTTAGAGTCTATGAGATCTTGGATCACATCTTTGAGGTGGTGGCAAGAGTTGGTGTTGTGGCCACTAAACTGGTGGAACTTGCAGTAGAGATGATGAGCATGATTGGCGGGGAGTTCCCTCGGAGTAGTAGGAGGCTTCCTTGGCGTGACTTTTCCGGCTTCCACGAGTATATCGAACATCTTGCTTTGGGTGATGCCTTAATACTTGTGGTAGGTCCTTGGCCTTATCTTAGCTCTGGATTCAACTTCCATTTTGTAACATTCTCTTTGAGCTTGTAGGCATGCTTGGAGCGTATCAATCTTCTTCTCGTAGTATTCTTCTTGCATGAATAGGCCCTTTCGGAATGCATCTATTTCCTCTTCTCGGGCTACCAATTGACTTTGGAGGGATTTGATTTCTCTACCAAAAAACTCCTTTAGTGTTCGTAGGCGAGTCATGAATTCCCCTTCTATCTCCCTTTTGAAGAGTGCGTACAAGACCGTAGCATATACCTCAGAGAGTTGACCCACTTCTCCTTATTGTCGAGCCTTGAGGTCGTTGAGTTCTTGAGTAAATCTGGAGATTGACATTGTGTTGGGAGTGCGGAGCTACCTTGTTGATTCAGACGGACCTAAAGTTCAGAGATCGTGTCAAATCCAGGCTGGGGTCCCAACAAGTCAGCTTTTTACGGGATTTAGGGTTGACCAAATGGCAGAAACACATAAAAGGAAGGATGTCTCGTACGAGACATAGATGTCTCGTACGAGGCATCCAGCCTGACAGTCAGATTACAGATTTTAATCCTGTTTGGTCGGACGGAATTTAATCCATTTTGAGGGTTACTACCTAGTTCATCCTGGAACAGTGGATTCTGTCACCCTAGAATATGAGCCCCTTGTTTTTCACCTGTATTGCACTCTCCCAAACTGAAAATTTGGGTAAAGGTCCCATATTCTCATCGGAATCCACCATTCAAATTACCCAAACCTAAGTGATTCAGTAATTGTTTTGCAATTTGTTAAACAACGCCTGTATTGCAATCAAACCTTATGAATTCTTGTAAGGGACAACCGAAAGGGACATTGTCAAACGTAGGATTTTGATGGTAAAAGAGACTAGACTCGATGAACGTAGAAAAATTCTCAATTTCACCATCGCAATCCTTTGTTCGACAATTTAACCGAAGGGACATTCGTCAAGAATTCATGAAAGGAGTATTAAAGATTGTAAGAGAAGCGTTATCTTGGGCAAAGATGAAAACAACCCTAAGAATCTAACCGACCGGTCCCAAGGAGTGTCCTATTGACTATTATGTATGCATGAGGTTGAAGCAGGGCTTACGGCTAAGGCTCCCCATAAACACAGTCAAGGAGCGTGTCACGGAGTGGGTACACCATCTTTAGAGAGACTGGCAAGGAAATGCTGACTGACATCCATCCTCCGATTGGGACCCGGATTATAGGGTATGTAGTGTAATTATTCTACATGTGTGCACGTGTGTGAGAGTCAAGTTCTATATGTCAAAAAGAAAATAGAAAGTTTTTTTTTTTTGAAAACAAAACAGAAAACATGCAATGGCCGGGCCAAGTGGCTGCCTACATTTCCCTCTTGTGGAGGAACTCAGGCCATCGTAGTTCACACATAAAGCATAACTTAAGTAAAGCAGAGAACATTCAAGTTTGCAAATACTCCTGCAAAAAAAAGGTCAGCTTTATGATATACGGGGAGTTTCTTTGTCGTTAGGGAAGGTCCTAAGACTCAAAAATAGGGGGGAGGACATATCTGGATCCCTGTTTACTTGTTTGAACCGGACGAAATCCTTTTTTCAAACCAGAAGAGCCAAACTGTCGGACAAAAGAAAGATGCCTCGTACGAGACATCGAATCCTCGTATGAGGTATCCCCTTTGGGAACAGAAAACAGTATAGAATTGCAGAATTTTAAGGATGATGATGCTTTTTTAAACACAAGTCTAACCCTCTTATGATGATTCAGTCCCCAGCAGAGTCGCCACTGTGAGCGCGCGTCTTTTTCCCCGTCAGGCTTTCATTGTTTAGGGGTTGTTTGTAAAGGATTTCATTGTTGCTCGATTTGTTGTGAGTCGGCACCATGTTTAACGGAACACGGACCATGAGATTCTTGAGTTCGGGGGTTAAGTTATGGATTGGGAAGGTTAAGGAGAACCCAATCCACCCGATCTAGGATCGGTCTTGCTTACGAAAACATCATCATCATCTTTAAAATTATGCAAAACATGTACTAAAGAAGCCAAATAAATAATTGCTTATTTATTTGGGATGTCGGATCATAAGCTTCGAGACCATCTCCATGATTTGGAGAGGCTCTAGGATGATCATTTTGATAGAATCACACTACTTCAAAGCAAAGAAGGAGATGAGAAGAAAGAAAACAAAGGAATTACCTAAGCACTCTTCAAGAATCCTAGGGATGGCCTTGACAAAAGGCCTTGACAATCCAAAGAACTTGACTTGATTTGTGTTATGATCTCCTAATTTTCGTGGGTATGAGAGAGAGGCTGATTATGAGGGCTTCTTTGATCAGATTCTGAGTGGTTTTTAGGTGAATGACCATTCTAGAGGTTTTCTTAGTTCAAGAACCTCTATATTTATAGGATTTCTTGACTTAGGGATCAAGCCAAGGGGTTTAGGTAGGATAGGAATCAAAGACTCAATTCTCAAGGAGTTATTTTTGGACTCTCAGATCGTCCTTCAATTCTTTCCCGGATTGCGGAGTGTTTGCCAAGAAACGAGGTTGAGATCAACAAGGAAACTGCTGAAAACCGGTCTGTCAAGGGGGATGTCTCGTACGAGACATTAGATGTCTCGTACGAGGCATCTTGTGTTTGAATCACAATTTTGCCCTTCTGCAGAAGTTCTAGTGTTCATTTCATCCCCTAACTAACGGAGTCAGTCAGAAACTTAACGAAACATGTTAAACTTAACGAGTTTTGACCCAAATCAAAGGCGAGACACAGAAGTAGTGTAATTATGAATGAACGTTCAAAATGGGGTGTCTACACTAGGGTTGAAAAGACTCTTTATTTATAGGTTTAGATTACTTAGGGACCAAGTTTGAAGGTGGAGTGGTTTAATTACGTAAGGAAATCAGTAGGAAATAGTCTAGGAAGTCTCCTATTAGATATTCCCCGGATTAGGAGAGTGTTGTCCAAGAAAGAGATCGGGATGGAGAAGGAAAGTGATTCTGACTCGCAGACAGAGGAGATGTCTCGTACGAGATATTGATGTCTCGCACGAGGCATCCAGTGTTTAATTATTGTTTTATCCTTGTCTATAGTTTCTTTGTTCAGTTTAGCCCCTAACTAATGGAGTCAGTCATACACTTAACGAAACATGTTGAAACTAACGAGTTTTCATCCTAACACAAAGTTGAGACACAAGAGTAGTGTAATCATATATTCGAGTTCAAAATGGGGTGTCTACAGAGCCCCTCGGTGATGATACTTATGGAAGAAGTAACGTCGTCGATAAAAAAGACACCATTTAGAACTTTGGGTATGGTCGTGCTAGAAAGCTGCCTACGTATTCCTCAGAAGGAAATCAAATCAAACGTAGTTCGACTCTAAAAATACGCAAAAATGGTCATTTGAGGTATTTTGAAAATCATTTTGAAAGAAATACTACGGTAAGTAAAGTTTAGATTTAGAAAGTAACCCATACTGAGGAATCAATGTCCTTGACCCAATTCTGAATATACCCTTTGTTGTTGATGGTGTGTCATGGTCGACGGTGCCCAGTCAGGAGTTACTTGCTCTCCAATGTAGGACTTAATTGCTTTTCCAATGTAGGACTTGATTGGTTGTCAATGTAGGACTTGATTGCTTTGCCAATGTAGGACTTGATTGGTTGCCAATGTAGGACTTGATTGCTTTGCCAATGTAGGACTTCATTGATGCCAGTGTAGGACTTGATTGGTGCCTGTAGGAATTGATTGGTGCCAGTGTAGTACTTCGTTGGTGCCAGTGTAGGACTTCGTTGGTGCTAGTGTAGGACTTGATTGGTTGCCAATGTAGGGCTTTGTTGGTGCCAGTATATGACTTGATTGGTTTCCAGTGTAGGACTTCGTTGGTTGCCAATGTAGGACTTCGTTGGTGCCAGTGTAGGACTTGATTGGTTTCCAATGTAGGACTTTGTTGGTTGTATGTCTGTGTTGAAGTTGTTGGGGAATATCCTCGATCTATCAGTTCATGGAGTTGATTTGAAAGTACTGGACAATTTAATGTAGATTTTTATGGAGATCAACTGATCGTTGTTGAATTATTTTTTTTAGCATGGTTCGGTTTTTTGTGTACCTGTTTATACAACAAGTAGATCCTATTCTAGCAATCAATTTAGCTTTGATTTTAGTTTGTAATTGGACTCATGTAATGGTGACAAATTTATGTGCATGCCTGGTCGGTCAACCATAGTGTAAGTAGTGTGAATAGCATGGATTCATGATGGGATGCTTATTGGTGATGAACTGTATGTGTTGATTTGTGTGTGTGTGTGGGGACATGTGTTTGACAAGTTGGGACCTAAACAGGTTTTCTGCAGAGATGATGTGCTGCAGAGTTTCTTTGATGGTTGTCTCGTGTGAGACTCGTTTATCTTGTGCAAGATGATCCGTCCAGATCGTTCCTTTAGTTGTGCTGTGTCAAGGGATACAACTATTTGTCCGACAACCATGATATTGATCAATGTGCAAGATCTAAGTAGGCCGAGCGTACTTTGTTGACAACTCTAGAGTTCTGTGTCCGAAAGTCTCCGGTGAATGTGATGAGAGACGCGTTCTAATCCCCCCATATTGATTTCATGGGTGTCTAAGTCAAGCCCCAAGAATCTTGTATGTAGTAGATGACCCCATGAACAGGCTTATGAGGCTATTTGATTTGAAGAAGAGTGCTTTCCCGCTTGTTGGATTTGAGGAATGTTGAAGAAGAAATGATTTGAAGAATGTTCTCCCTATATATTTTTTTTTGTGACGCACCCTGATTTTTTTCCTAGACCGCCCTTTCGGGTTTTCAATCTAGCGGGCATCTCTTTTGCGTCTCTTTTCATTTTTTTTTATTTTTTTAACAGATTATGTACTCGAAGATGACTCAGAGAGGAGAGTAGTTTTGTCTCTTATTAGGGGGAGACATACAAGATTTTGGGTGTGAAGGAGTTAGGCATTTTGGAAATCGACTTGGCTTTTTGGGAAGTTGTTCCAAGCATCGATTATTTGGGAATACCATATTATGTAATGAGAGTTAGAGGTGAAGAGGATATCCCCTAGTGTGGATTTACTTTGAGGAGTTCTTATGTTTTGAATAGGAATTGGAAGGGGACGGAAAGAATAGAAAGCCCCTAGCCTTCATGCTTGGATTTCAAAGAGAAGTGTATGAGAGGAAGCCCCTAGACTCAACAATGAACGCTACGTGGCTCAAAGTACTAGAAAGATAGTTCTACCTTTAATGGACCCTAGTATTTATTTTTGATGTCTTAAGTGTTTGTCCAGTTCATTTTTGCAAGTGAATCATCTAGAAATGTCTTGACAAGTTTTGAGGAGAAGGCCTAATCATTAGTGCGCTCTTCAGGTTTCTTCATGAGTGATATCTACGGATGATGGAGACGGTCTTCAAGTTACGAGTCTCATTTTTTCTTCATTTGGATTTGATCTTTGTTATAGGAGGAGATGAGAGGCCTCCTTTTTCACTTCATTGTGTGTGGTTGAAACTCCTTCTTTATGGGTTTGTGAAAGCTTGAGAGTTTTTTTTTTTTTTTTTTTTTTTTTCGACTCTCAAAACTTGAATTGGGTAGCCTCTCAAAGCTTGAATTGGGTAGCCTCTCAAAGCTTGAATTGGGTAGCCCCACTTTTGTTTGGGAATGATAATGCCTTTGACTTTCTTCCATTGTGGTCCTTCGACTTTTGACATGAGTGTGGTGATAGTAATGTGTATCCCCTAGGCCTTCTCACTTGTTTAGACATTTCTATTATCAATTGCAAGGTTTTAGATTAATGATGATTATTGTTTGCGGATCCATTTTATGAATTAGAGAGATATTCAAAAGGTAGAACAACCTTAGAGAAGTGTATAGGAAATGGGAATGACTTTTATTAATAACTAGAATTTAAAACAGACTCGATAGTTTAGTTGACACAAACTAGAGAAGGGGGGAGATGGACTAGAATGACAGAACGACTCTTTGAGTTCATACTAGGAAATTAAAACCTATTATATTTCTAAGGAGAAAGGAAGAGGATAGTTGTAGCCCCAAAGTGGTTGATCTTGATTTCTTCTTGAGGCTTTGTCTTCTTCATGCTTAGAGAGAGTTGTTAGGAAGCGGGTTGTTGAGGACATTTGGCGCTTCAAGTTCCTTGTTGTCAATTAGATCTTGGATCACATCCTTCAAATGGTGACAAGAGTTGGTGTCATGACCGGTGGATTTCTGGAACTTGCAGAAGAGATGATGAGCATGATTAGGAGGGAGTTCCCTTGGTGTTGTAGGAGGATTTCTTGGTTTGATCTTTCCTTCTTGGACGAGTATGTCAAAGAGTTCTCCTTGAGTGATCCCTTCTATCTTGTTGTAGACTCTTTCTTTCTTCTCTTTTTTGGGAGGGGGAACAGCGGAGTAGTTGCCTTTTCCTTGGTTGTTGAAAGCCACAGCATTGACGGAGGCTTCTTTGTTGGATGCACCTTTCTGTTCGTAGCGATAACTACTACTCTTTCTTTTAGACTTGAGGAGGTCATCAATCCTTATTCTGGATTCGTGGAGCTCATTGAAGCTAGGAAAGTAATTACCGGCAAGCTTGCCTTGAAATTCCTCACGGAGACATTGGAGGAAGATGTGGATTTGTTCTTTAAGACTAGGTCTTTCATCAATTTCTGTGAGCTTGAGCCTCCACCTTCTAGAAAATTCGGCAAAAGACTCATTGGGGCATTGCTTAATTTGTTCAACACCCATTGGTAACATGGCCCAAGTATAGGTTTCAACATGAGCTCGGGGACAAGTGGTGCCATTGAACTTTGCCACATCAGGATTCTTATATTTGCGTGGAAACTTGGTGATGGATTGTCGGAGAGAACCCAGATCAAAAGGAGTGAATGATCCCTTTGGAGTGTCGAGTGAAGCAAGTTTCTTTTCAAGGTAATTCATGGTCACATGAGCATCGACCTTTTTGTTTTCACCACTACCTTCTTTCTTTGACTTGGTAGTCTTAGAGACATGTTCCTCGTCATCGGAGGAGGAAGAACAAGAAGAGTCGGACTCGTAGTGCTTCTTTTTAAACCTTTTATCTTTCTTTCTAGAGGATGCCTCGTCTTCGGAGGAGGCGGGGGATTCATAATCCTTCTTCTTTTGTTTCTTAGCTTTCTTGACTTTCAATGCATGGAGCTCGGCAACTAAGGCATCTATGTGAGCTTGCTTCTCCTCTAGTTGCTTGGCGGCTCTCAAAATTTCAGCTTTGGCCTCATTGATATTATTAGTATTGGTGTCGTTGCTTCCAGTCATGGTGTCAGGTGAGTTTGGAATGATCTAGTTGCGATTCGGACGGACCTAAAGGTGTAGATTGTGTTAAACCCAGATTGAGGCCCCAACAAGTCGGATTTATGAGGTGTATAGAGTTTAGGAGTGAGTGTAGGTTGACCAAACAAGCATAGCACAGAAACTGTCACGGACAGAAGAATATGTCTCGTACGAGACAAGGATGTCTCGTACGAGGCGTCCAACGCGGAATACAGAATTTTAGATTTTAATCCTAATTTTGGTCGGACGGAACTTAATCCGTTTTGGGGGGTTTCTATCTAATATCCTGGAATAGTGGATTCTATCACCCTAGAATATGAGCCCCTTGTTTTTCACCTGTATTGCACTCTCCCAAACGGACAATTTGGGCAAAGGTCCCATATTCTCATCGGAATCCACCATTCAATTTAGCCAAACATAAGCGATTCCGTAATTGTTTTGCACTTTGTTAAACAATGTCGTTTATGCAATCAAACCTTATGAATTCTTGTAAGGGACAACCGAAAGGGACTTTGTGGAACGCGGAATCTTGATGGTGAAAGAGACTAGACTCGAATCCTCGTAGAAAAATTCTCATTTCACCATCGCAATCCTTTGTTCAACAATTTTTCGAAGGGACATTCGTCAAGAATTCATGAAGGGAGGATTATAGATTGTATGAAAAGCGTTATCTTGGGCAAAGATTAAAAAAATCCTAAAAATCAAACCGACCGGTCACAAGGAGTGTCCTATTGACTATTATGTATGCATGAGGTTGATGCAGGGCTTACGGCTAAGTCTCCCATAGGCACGATCGTAGGAGCGTGGCATGGAGTTGGTACACCATCTTTGGAGAGACCGGCAAGTAAGTGCTGACCGACATCCGTCCTCCAATTGGGACCCGGGTTTATAGGGTATGTAGTGAAATTAATCTACATGCGTTCACGTGTGTGAGAGTCAAGTTCTAGATGTCAAGGTGAAAATAGAGAGTTTTTTTTTAAAGAAAGTAAAAGATTTACCGGACCAAAGTGGTTTCCTACGTTTCTGTCAATCTTCAGAAAAAGAAAGAGAGACTCAGGTAAACGTAGTTCGTGTTTGAAAAGATTTTGAGAAGAGGAGGAGCACATAGCATGTAAGGCCACATAAAGAAGAGGGATAGAAATACTCACAGTGCTTGTGTTACCCATTAGAGGGTGCAAAATAAACTCAAGAATGAGTAAATACTCATCCTTAAATTTTTTCATAGCCCCTACAAGAGATGTTAGCGCAAAGACAATACATGTACATGACATAAATTATTTATTGCACATATGGGGACGGATTAAAACAAGCAATGAAAAGTACTTTTTTTTTGAAGTCCAGGGACTGATCTGCAGTTTGAAGTGCAGGGACTGATCTGCAGTTTTCTAAAAATTTAGGGACTGTTTTGCAGTTTTGAAGTGCAGGGACTGATCTGCAGTTCTTAAAGGAATGTCTCCTACGAGACATTAGATGTCTCGTACGGGAAATATCTTCCGGAGCACAGATTCAAGATAGAACATATTCAAAATAGAGCAGTCCAAAAATTCACTGAAAAATTTAGAATAAATATATATTTAGCAGAAAATTACAGAGATTAA
The DNA here is from genome assembly GCA_026119855.1 of Campanula takesimana. NCBI lineage: Eukaryota > Viridiplantae > Streptophyta > Magnoliopsida > Asterales > Campanulaceae > Campanula > Campanula takesimana. The sequence goes on from JAOWBW010000467.1 coordinate 1,506,569, forward strand.
AAACACCTAATTTGCACACAAGTCTAACCCACTTAATTTAAGTCCCCAGCGGAGTCGCCACTGTTTTCACCCGAGAAAGAGATCCTCGCTCGTCTTTTTGATTTGAGAGTCGCCACCATGTTGTTGAACGGAACACGGACCGTGAGATTCTTGAGTCCGGGGGTTAAGTTATGGATTGGGAAGGTCAAGGAGCACCCAATCCACCCAATCTAGGATTGGTCTTGCTTAGGTGTTTTAAATCAAATAAAGAACAAGTAATAAAAATAAGTAAATCCAATAATTAATTTCTTAATTATTGGAATATCGGATCATGTGTTTCGAGACCATCTCCATGGATTGGAGAGGCTATAGGCTGATCCTTTTGATAGGATTACACTACTCTAAAACAAAGAATGAGATAAGAACTAGATATTAAAAGCATAGGAGTATACCTAAAGCGTTCTTGAGATTCCAATTGATGGCCTTGACTAAGGCCTTGAAGATCCAAGTGTTTTGTGATGTTTGTGACTTGAAAAGATGAGTTTTTGGTGGTGTTTTGGTGTGAGGGGAGAGAAAAAAACGGGATTCTTGAGAGAGGGACTGATTTCAGAGTTGTTAACCTCCTCTTGGATGATTAGGAACCATTAGGAGAGTCTAGGGTTGAAAAGACTCTTTATTTATAGGTTTAGATTACTTAGGGACCAAGTCTGGAGGTGGAGAGGTTTAATTAGGTAAGGAAATCAGTAGGAAATCGTTTAGGAAGTCTCCTATTAGATATTCCCCGGATTAGGAGAATGTTGGCGAAGAAAGAGATCGGGATGGAGAAGGAAAGTGATTCTGACTCGCAGACAGAGGAGATGTCTCGTACGAGACATTGATGTCTCGTACAAGGCATCCAGTGTTTAATTAATGTTTTATCCTTGTCTATAGTTTCTTTGTTCAGTTTAGCCCCTAACTAATGGAGTCAGTCAGAAACTTAACGAAACATGTCGAAACTTACGAGTTTTCATCCGAACACAAAGGCGAGACACAAGAGTAGTGTATTCATAAATTCAAGTTCAAAATGGGTTGTCTACAGCGTGAGAGAATGAATGGAATCCCATATGCTTCTGCAATTGGATCCATCATGTATGCCATGATATGAACTAGACCCGATGTCTCTTATGCTTTAAGCATGACAAGTAGATACTAATCGGATACTGGTGAGAGTCACTGGATTGCTGTCAAGACGATTCTTAAGTACTTGTGAAAGACTAGAGACTCGTTCTTGGTATATGGAGGTATGGAAGATGATCTCATTGTAAATGGTTACATGGATGCAATATTCCAAACCGACATGGATGATTCTAGATCGCAATCCGGTTTAGTGTTTATGCTTAATGGTTGTGTTGTAAGCTGGAAGAGTTCTAAGCAGATTACCGTAGCTGATTCTACAACTGAAGCTGAGTATATAGCTGCATTCGATGCTGGGGAAATGACAATTTAGGGTCCAAAGTTTGGGGGGTGTGTGCCAATAGGGGTCTGATGTATCAATTTTGTCAATTTAGGGTCCAAAGTTAACAACGTTAGTCAATTAAGGGTTTTTGGACTAAGTTGCAAAGAAAATCCAGTTAAGTAACAGAAAAACTTAACTGGAGTTAGTTTTGGATGTTCGCCTGGGATGTCATTTCACACACCCCTTATACAATTGACCCTAAATTTTCTTTCACTTTTATTATTATATTTTCGAATAATTTTAATTAATTCAAAAATAATAATAAATAAAATAATAAGCAAATAAAAAATTAAAATGGTTTTTTTTTTGAAACCGCAAATAATGAAGTTATAAACAAGGAAAATGAATAATAAAAATAAAAAATAATTTTATGAATAAAATAAAATAATTGGAATACTAATATTAATAATGAAACAATACTAACCACCACCACAGAAATTTTTTTGTCTAAATCCCCACTTTCTTCTTTCTAAAAAAATAAAGTGGGTTGTTTTTGGAATATAATTTTTTTACACTTTTTCCTTTTTAAAAATTATAATTTTTATTTTTTAGTGGTTCTAATGAAATAAATATTTTTACTGTATTTCTTGAAAAAATATTTCGGTAAATGACGTCTTAATTATTAGTTAATTTAATATAAAAAAGTAGTAAAATTTAATATTTTATTTTTTTATTAATTTTCTCCATCTGAAATGACAATATGCTCATGCAAATAATCTAAACAAAATCCAGTTAAGTCCATGTCAAAACACGTGTGACTTAACTGGATTCCGTTAACGGAATCGTTAAAAAACCCTAACCTGCACAACTTTTGTAACTTTGGACCCTAAATTGACAAAATTGATACATCAGACCCCTATTGGCACATACCCCCCAAACTTTGGACCCTAAATTGTCATTTCCCCTTCGATGCTGCTAAATAGGCTGTTTGGATTAAAAGTTTATTGGTGAACAAGAGGTGGTTCCTAGCATTGCTAATCCAATAGACCTTTATTGTGATAATAATGGTGCTATTGCTCAAGCAAAGGAACCTAGATCGCATCAGAAATCCAAACACATAATTAGGCGTTTTCATATCATTCGAGAAATCGTTGATAGGGGAGACGTGAATATATACAGAGTACTGTAGACACCCCGCCTTGGACCGCTCACCCCGATTGCATACATAGTATTTTTATTTAACATGTTTTTGTTATTTTCTGTTACTTCAGTTAAGTTCGTAGCTGATTCTGTTAGTTTTGGACTAAACTGAGTAAGAGAGTTAAATTTTTAGTGTCATTCTGTCATTTTGGAAGGCGGCGCCTCCTGTAAGGGTCATGTGCCGCGCGCGCGTTTGTTCCAACAGACCGGACCCGCGCGCTTTCTACATGAATGTTACGGGTTCCCACCAAGTTTCCCTCCTTTTTCTTATTTACAACACCTCTTCTTGATTCAAAAACCATCTTTTTACCACATGTTTTATTCTAGCATTAAAACCCTTTTTATTTGTAACCTCTCAATCCCATTATTCTAGCCTTTTCCATTAAAACAAAATATTTCATCTTTATTATTATTTTATTTTCTATTTATTATTTTATTTTCTTACTTTCTTATTGGTCCAATGACCATCTTTTTCTCCATTCTCCACCTTTATAAACCCCCTCATTCTACCTTAGAAAATAACCCAACTTCTCTTCTGTACAAAAACTATACACAAGTTCTTGCACACCATCTTCAAATAAAACTTTGAAGTCTTCATCTCCTTTCCAAGTCAAGGTATAACATTTTCTCTTTTATTACTTATTTGACTTTTATGTCTTTTTAATATATGCAATCCCCATCAAATGGGACATAACCAAATGATCACTTCATTACATTGAAGTTGGTTAAAAGATATCTCCCTACATTTTAAATCTCTTTAATCTCCCATTTATCTTTTAATGTAATAGTTAGCATAAATTATTATATCAAAGAATCGTCTTTCCCTTTGTAATTCCTCTTTTTCTATTCAATGTAAGTGTTAGCATGATTAATAAAAAAAATACTTTTCATACTTAGAACACCAAAAGTAGCAAGACCGGCTTTAGCCGGGCGGAGTGGGTGTTTAAGTACTTCCCACTCCGTAACCTAATCCCCAAACCCGTCTCTACCGAATCTCTGGTTTTGTATATAAAATTAGGCTATATTAGGTTTTTTTTATGTTCCTTCAAAAACATAGGTGGCGACTCTAATCTTTAAAACCAAATAGACGTCCTAGGATAATTCACTGCTCCAACCAAGCCGTGGTTTTCCAGGGCTATATACAAGTACCAACTGAGGATAACATTGCTGACCCATTGACAAAGGGTCTTCCGCAAGCGAAGCATGATGGTCATGTTAGGTCTATGGGTATTCGATACATTAATTAGTCCTAGTGCAAGTGGGAGATTGTTGGTGTGTATGCCCTAGGCACGTTATTTGAACGATTAATGTTATCATTTGCTTTATGCTTTAATAAATATATTTAACGTTTGATTATTATATATTTTGCATGTTTATTATAATAATCTCCATCCCTGATAATTATGATTAATTATTAGTATAAGTTTAATAGATAATCATATGATGATTATGTGTATGGGATACAATTAGACTTATAGGTATTTGTTGGAGAACAAATACTGGACTGACCTTGTAGACACCCCATTTTGAACGTTCATTCATAATCACACTACTTCTGTGTCTCACCTTTGATTTGGGTCGAAACTCGTTAAGTTTGACATGTTTCGTTAAGTTTCTGACTGACTTTGTTAGTTAGGGGCCAAAATGAACATTAAAACTTAAGAAAAGTGCATTTTTGTGATTCAAACACAAGATGTCTCATACGAGACATCTCATGTTTCGTACGAGACATCCCCCTTTGACAATCGGGTTTTCAGCAGTTTCCTTGTTGATCTTAACCTCGTTTCTTGGCAAACACTCCTCAATTCGGGAAAGATGGAAAGGACGATCAGAGAGTCCAAATATACCTCCTTGGAAATTAGGTTTTTGATTCCCATCCAAATTAAACCCCTTGGCTTGGTCCCTAAGTCATTAAACCCTATAAATATAGGTGTTCTTGGACTAGAAAAAAAGAGATGAAGGTTTTCTAAGACTCCCTACACTCAAAACCCATCAAGAAGGCTCTCATAATCAGCCTCTCTTCCTCACCCACGAAATTTAGAATATCATAACACAATTCAAGTCAAGTTCTTTGGATCATCAAGCCCTTTTGTCACGGCTATCCATAGGATTCTTGAAGAACGCTTAGGTAACTCCTTTGTTTTCCTATCTTCTCATCTCCTTCTTTGCGGTAGTGTGATTCTATCAAAAGGATCAGCCTAGAGCCTCTCCAATCCATGGAGATGGTCTCGAAGCACATGATCCGACATTCCAAATAAATAAGAAGGACTAGTATAAGTTTAATCGATGATCATATGATGATTATGTGTATGTGATACAAATTAAACTTATGGGTACTTGTTGGAGAACAAGTACTGGACTTGACCCACCTATGAGATTTATGTCATGGTTAGATGTCATAATTAAATCTCATATAGTTATATCATTTGATATCCTTAGGCCTGAGATTATCATGGTCTTCCACATGATAAACATTATGTTTGACGTACTCAAATGCTACCCCTAACCGAGTAGTTATAAAGGCTACGGTTGGCATAATCAGATTCTTGTAGGGAAGAATGATAAGTCAATATGGAATTTTTCCCTCCTCAATAGAGATATCTGCTTAGGCCACTCGTAGAGTGATATTGATGAAATGCGTGGCCACGCTCAAATGAATTGATGTGATCAATATCATTTGCTCATAATCAATCTACTCAAGATTGAGAAAGCATTAAACAATATAAGTTGACGTGGACCATGACTTACGTTCAATATGATATCGTGTGACAAAAGGATTGTGATATGTTCTATGAGGATAACGAACTTTGTTTAAGTTATATTAATTGGGTAGTCATGATAGCTTGCTAGAGTCCGCTCATGACTTATAGGTTTGACCTTGGTTGGACTCATTTCCAACTTAATATAATCCTATGGGGTCACACACAAAAGAACGAATCAAGAAAAGGAAAAAACTGAGTTTCTGACGGGCACGGCCGTGCCAGCTATAAAGCACGACCGTGCCGATTAACAAGCACGACCGTGCCAGAATCGAACTTAGGCAGATCAGGCTCGCACCAAGTGGCACGGCCGTGCCACTTTGTGAGCACGACCGTGCCAAAGTTCCTGGAGCCAAATTTTGGTAAGTTTAATTGGGTGACGGGATTAGGTCTCAAGAATCCTTAAGGGTTAAGGATTTTTTAGAATAAATAAATCCTCTTTCACCAGCCATTAAACTAATGCAACACATATGTTTGAGAAACATATTCTTGAGCCTAGAGTGAGAATCAAAATCTCAAGAACACCAAAAATTCATATAGCCTTCGAAGATTAAAAAAGTGTGTTTTCTAATGGGTCTAGCAATCCAGATCTAGAATGGTTCTAGATATTCGTTCGCGTGTGGATACACATAGAGGATGTTTGCTTTAACATCTCAAGTTCGTATTCTTGTGATCCTGATTAAAAGAATGCGAAGAACGAGGAGATCAAATCTTAAAGCTTGAAGACTTGAAGATTTTTAAGATGAGCAATGCTAGGGGCACAAAATAAGGTTACAAAATCTTCCGCACAAAATGAGGTGGTGTAGATACCCCGGGAGAGCCCACTACTTGGCTAGAGCGGTGGATTATCCTAGGATTTCTATTTGTGTTTTGATTTGTAGATTCGCCACCTATGTTTTAGAGGAACATAAGAAAAACCTAATGTTTATAGCCTATGTTTGATTACGAAAACAGAGATTCTTGTTTATGAGGTTCGGGGGTTAGGTTACGAGATGGGAAGTACTTAAACACCCATCTCGCCCAACTAAAGTTGGTTTTGCTTGATCAAAATCTATATGAATGATAAAATGTTCTTCTTATTCTTTGATGAAAGAGGGGGTTTTGAAAGGTGATTTGGAATGTCGGAAGATAACTCCTTGACTAGCTTTAATGAAGTATGCATGCCTCATACTCGGCAATGTTGTTGGTAGCTTCGAATTCAAGACGGATGGCAATTGGAGTGTAGATGTCCTTTGGATCGACAAGCAACATTCCTATCCCATAACCGTGTTTATTGGCGGCGCCATTGAAAAAGAGTTGCCACTTATTTCCCTCGATTGTAGTGCAAACCAAGTGCTTGTCGGGAAACTGTAAGTCCTCCCCCTTCACTTCGTCACACGGAAATTTAGCAAGGTGATCACTGAACACTTTCCCCCTGATGGATTTTAGTGTGACGTAAGTGATGTCATAACCGGCGAGCATGAAGTACCATTTGGCTATCCTTGTCGACATGAAAGGCTTCTCGAAGATGTAGCGGAGCAGGTCCAATTTTACTACTAGCTTGATCGGGAAGGCTTCCATGTAATGTTTGAGCTTTTGAGTAACCCAAACCAGTGCTGCACATGACTTCTCCAAGGCGGAGTAATACTTTTCACCACCTTGAAATCGGCGACTGACAAAACAAATGGCATTCTCCTTTGTGGAGTCTCGTTGCTCTTGTGCTAGCATAGCCCCTAGGACTTAATCGTTCACTGTGAGATAGAGCAAAAGAGGCTTCTCTTTGTGAGGTGGAACCAAAACTGGAGGACATGTCAAGTAGTGCTTCACTTGGTCGAAAGATTCTTAGCAAGCATCGGTCCATTCTAAAGCCACATTCTTCTTGAGTATCTTAAAGATTGGCTCGCACATGGAAGTGAGCTGGTGCACAAACCGACTAATGTACTGAAGTCTGCCCATGAAACCTTTGATTTCTTTCTGTGTTTGGGGAGGAGGCATGTCAATGATCGCCTTGATTTTCGAGGGATCTTCTTCAATACCCCTTTCTGTGACCATGTAGCCAAGAACTTTACCTCGGATAACCCCAAAAGTGCACTTTGCGGGGTTGAGTCTCATTTTGTGTTGACGCAGTCTTTCAAAGAACTTGCGGAGGTCGATCAAGTGTTGACCGTCGGTCCCTTTGGAATGAATGATTATGTCGTCCACATAGACCTCAATTTCCTTGTGAATCATGTCATGGAACAAGTCTGTCATGGCCCTTTGATAAGAATCCCCAGCGTTCCTTAACCCAATCAGCATGACTGTGTAGCAAAAGGTGCCCCACGGTGTTGTGAAAACAGTCTTGTATTGATCCTCCTCGGCCATGAGAATCTGATTGTACCCAGCAAAACCATCCATAAATGAGCGGACCTCGTAGACAGCAGTGGAGTCGATTAGTATGTCGATGTTGGGTAGTGGAAAGTCATCCTTTGGAGAAGCTTTGTTCAAATCCCGGAAATCCACACAAACACGGACCTTGCCGTTGGCCTTTCAGACTGTGACCACATTAGCTAGACATGTCGGATATTCAATAATTTTGATGAAGCCCACACTGAGAAGCTTCTCTATCTCTTCCTTGACTTGTAGAGACCATTCTGGCTTGATCTTTCTGAGCTTTTGCTTGACTGGCTTGGCGTCGTTTCTGTCCAAACTCGGCATGTCTTTATATGACCATGTGAATACATCCACGAACTCTCTGAGCAGTGCAGTCAATCTGTCTTTCTCGACCCCCTTGAAGAAGCTTCCGATCTTGGTTTCTTTAGGCTCTTCGTCGGTGCCCAGATTAACAACATGCAATTCTTCGTCAGCCCCTAGACCATTTTCACCACGACTACGGACCTGTTGAGCAAGTTCATTTAAGTATGTTGTGTTTTCGTGGTCTATTTCATCATTATTTGAATCGTTATTAACTAGTTCATTAGATTCGTTATTAGTTAATTCATCATTCATGATGTTTGCAATCTCAGGGTACTCAGAAAGGTCAAATTTTTCATTAACAAAGAAAGGGAACACACGCTCGGCTATGGCCTCCATATCCTCTTGGGTGAGGGTGTCGGAAACACTCTCGGACTCGAAAGTGAATGTGAACACGTCTTCCTTTGTGACCTTGCACAGAATGCAACCCATCTTCTTGACCAAGAATTCTTCGGATACCACGGGTCCTTCGTAGAATACCAGTTATTGATCGGTTTGGAGCTTGGCTGGATATCGCTGATAGTCTCCCTTCTCGTGTCGGTATCGTAGATGGCATTGACTTGGCACTCATCCAAGATGGCTAGTTCTTCAAACATGGAGGCTAAATCTGTCAATTCTTCCCCCACGGTGATCTCTGTCTCAAACTCTATAGTCACTTTCTTCCCCCACCATTTACGGGGTGACATGGGAGTTGGTTCCTTTTCGGACTTCTGGATCTCACAGTCGGCAAAGAACTCAAGACCGGGCTTTCTGATGCCCTTGCTGTTAACCCATGTGATGGATAAAATCCACTGCAATAAAAATACCTTGCAAGTATACAAGTGCCGAAGCAGCAGTTTACAAAAGTAAGGGTCGAAACACAGAGACTTGTGGATAAACAAGCTGATTTAATTAATGCAAACGTAACCAGGGGTTTTTTTATTTGATTTGATTAACTAATTTAACTACTAAATACTGAAATTAAATACTAAATTAACAAAACAATGATCAACTAGCAACGATGTAAATAGATTAAAGAGATTCACGGGTTGGATTTCACAGTATCATCATTCTATGTTATTTTGAAATAAAGTTATTGATTACATTCCAGGGTTCGTTCACTTCTTGTAAAGATTGGGACGGTGAGGCGGCCAGATTGCAATCTTTTTCTCTCTAGCTAATCACACTTCGCAAATCAAGTCCATGTAATTATTTAAAGAGTTATTACGTTTTAAAGAACATATAAACCTACACCCACTTGATTTCTATCACGGCATCAAATAGATATATTAATCAAAGCATTGGTCTACGCTTTAATCCCCAAATCAATGACGGAGTTAAAACCCTAAATTGTTAAAAAGGCCAATAATGACTAGTTCAATTATTGAAACCCTAAAAACTTGATTAAAATACTTTGAACAACTAGAATGAAATCAATATGAATAAAACGTTTATAACATAGAACTAGATAGTGTTTTACATCCAACCCATGAATTAAGAACTTAGCTACTCATATTCAACATAATGAACACAAGTAATAAAATTAAGAACATAAAACCTGAATCTTGAATCTTGAAAAGAAAATACTTCAATCTCCTTTACACCTTTGAAGCTAATTAAAACCTAAGAATAATGCATGTACCAAGCATGAATCAAATAAATTGGATGGAGAGTTATATACTAGGGCTAAGGAGGTGTAAAAATAGGAAAAACCCTAGGATTCCTTGTTGAAAAAGGAGAAATAAAGTGATGGTGCCCGAAACTCCCCAGGAGCCCCTGGTATTTTTGACTTTCCAAAAAAGTATTCCAAAAATTCCCCAAAGGTCCTCCAAAATTTCCAGAAAAGCCCTTGGAATTTTGGAAATTACTGAAAAGCCCAACTTATTTTGCATAAGTCCCTGGAAAATTGCCCCTGAAGTCCCTCGAGTGGGCGGTCGCCCGGTGTGGAAGTGTGTGACCGCACACTTGGTCAGCCTGTCTTGGGGTTTTCTCCGGTGTATGGGCGGTCGCGCACTTCTACGGTGTGCGGTCGCACCTTCTGCATTGCGGCTTGTACATTTTACGCGTAAACTTTCGGAGGCCATAACTTCTTCATACGATCTCCGATTTGGACGTGTAAACTATCGTTGGAAAGCTATTTTCGAGTACTATCCAATGGAATTGATTACTCGGAGGTAATATCTCTTTATCTTTATGTTCTGGTCCGTGTTTTATCCTTCTTTTTTACGCTTTAACGTACATGAATCCATACATTCTTTCGCTCCTTCCCTATACTCCTATACACTCCAAAAACCATCAAAACAACCAAGGTTGAGCCTCTAATAAGTCATAGAAATATGTGATTTGGATGGGTAAAAACACATCCATCAAATACCCCCAAACTTATCTTTTGCTCGTCCTCGAGTAAAACAAAACAAATATAAAACTATAAAACTACAAAAGCTAAAAAAAAATAAAAACAAATATTTTTGGGATGTTCTCAATATATATGGTAGTTGTTAGCCAAAAGTCTTAGGGTCCTCATACAAGTGCCGTTAAATAGGTACCAACTGTAAAACCAAATTGCAACACATACACACTACTAACTCGTTTGATTTTCCACCGCAGCATGATAGGATGAATGATGTTGGTGATCAATGCGACCAAAATAAGATTAGTTTATGGGATCACTTAAGTTAATGCTCTTATTCCACAAATGATGATGATGATACACGTAACCCAATCAAGGACACTCATAATCATGTATACACAGTTGTCAACCCGGTTACCGATATTGAAAGAAAATATGGCATAAAATTTTAAGCATAACAAACGTGCGAGGCTAGGTTCACGATTACAATTGAAGATAAGGACATACGAAGTTAAAAAAGTGGACTAAGAAGTCTTCTACAATGTGTACATCCTCACAATATGTTAAACTCTCCGCTCACCCAATTCCCACACTGTCTCACCCCCAAACTTGAATTTTTATGTAATTACATGGGGTGAGATATGTTTTCCTATTTTTGTGGCCTTTTCCAAATCATCACTTCAATACATTAAGGGGACAAGCTTTTTATTTTTTCAACTTACACAAGACAAATGTGTGCTTATTTAATCACTTTGCACACTACTCAACGATCACACTCTTTTTTCTTTTTCTTTTTTTTTTCTTTTTTTTTTGCTTGCCCCTTCCTTTCATTACATATACCCATTTCATAACTTTGTCCATAAACAATAATTCCCCAAATCATTCTACCAATTTCTAACCATAAATTCCCATCATTCTCTAATCTACTTCCTCGTTAAGATGGGTCTAACCTATTCTTAGTGCAAAAGGGTAGGAAATCGGGTATCAAAAGAAGGTGAACGGCGGTCTTTAATGTTCCATTGTTTCATCCATTACTAGGCTCAAACGGTTTTTCAAGCGATGATTTTATTTAAGTGACTAGATAGACAAAATAAGGCCAACAAAAAGGTTTAGAAAGAAATGCCATAAATATCGAATAACCTATTGACTTGTTATTGACAACCATGCAACGATGTTCTAGGGTCCCCGAACATACACCAAGTGATCCCATAAATTATTCCTAAGTTGGTAACATGATCATGGAAGTAATGTAAGTGAGAGGTGGTGCAATCATGCCTTTTGTAGTGTTAATGCAGTCCCAACTCTAAGTTAAACAATGGCACCCGCAATGGCTAAAAAAAAAACAAACCCTCAGATCATCACCGACTATGGGCCAACATCCCAAAATATAAAGAGAACAATTTTTTTTTAAAATTTTTTATATTTTTTGGAGGGTGACAACTATATACACTCCCCTATAAACCCACAAACTCAGAGAGATGTCTACCCCAAAACTCAAACACATGCTATGTCCTCATAGCATAAGGAACTAAAGCATGATTTGGGTTCAAAGGATGGCATGACACAACAAAACAATAAAAGACAAACTAAAACATACCTAGTTGGGTTGCCTCCCAACAAGCGCATTTGGTTAAGGTCGTTAGCCCGACTGTTGCCTCGTTTGGACTTCACCTTTCTTCCTTTGGCCCACTTTGCATTCTCGCGGGTATTTATCTTCATATCGAGCCCCATGTATAATCCCCTTTTTATATTATCATTTAGTACCACAGGGAATTTTTGGCATTTTCGCTTCTTGGGATTTTCCACTTGTGGCCTCTCACCACCTTTTCCACTATTACAAGAAGGAAGGGGTACCATAATGATGATCATTTTTTCATTGGGACCGCTACGGGTAGTCTCATTCGTAGCATGAACCTCCTCACTATCCCTCTTCTCATCACCATATAAAGCAAGCTCAAGCTCCTCAATGGCTATCTCATTCCATGTTTTCTCCACTGTTTTTGTTTCCTCCACATCCGCTGTACAAGCACTCGCATTATCGAAAGAGGAACCATCTTTAGAATCAACATTGGAGATTTCATAGACAAAATTCTCCTTTGCATCTTCCAAAAGTTTCTCTTCGAGTGACTCATCCGTAGAGGAAACATTAGAGATTTCATAGACAAAATTCTCTTTTGCGTCCTCCACGGTTTGCTTTCCATATTGTGGTGGTGGTTTAAAATATGGCTCAAAAAATGAGTCATAGACACATTCTTCCCCATCAGCATTTAGATACCAAACCAGGGTTGAAGGTTGCTCTTCCACTTGAGTCTGTATATGAGTAGTATCCGGCTCACGGTTCCTCAACATCTCTAACATCGTGATCATGTGTTCCTCCATCCTATCCATAGTCTCCTCCCATGCTTGTTTTAGAGGTTGTGGAGGTATTGGGGCACAATATGTTGTCTCTTGATTATTTCAAGTCATGTTTGAATGATTTTCCCAACCTTAACTATAAGAGTATGGGGGAGGATCATATTGGGGTTGCCATGGCTCGAAATAATTTCTTGTTTGAACCTGTGGATAATACTCAGAAAAATATGTCCTAAACGGACACTGATTAGTAGTATGAGAATAAAATCCACAATTCAGACACGACTTATACATACTATGCGTCTTTGAGTCTACACATAAAATTTATATACAATAAAAAATATAATTAAAATAATAATAATAATAATAATAATAATAAAACTATTTACACCAATTAAATTAACTTGTTAATCACAACAAGTCCCCGGCAACGGCGCCAAAAACTTGATGGATAAAATCCACTGTAATAAAAATACCTTGCAAGTATACAAAAGTAAGGGTCGAACCACAGAGACTTGTGGATAAACAAGTTGATTTAATTAATGCAAACGTAACCAGGGGATTTTTGATTTGATTTGATTAACTAATTTAACTACTAAATACTGAAATTAAATACTAAATTAACAAAATAATGATCAACTAGCAACGATGTAAATAGATTAAAGAGATTCACGGATTGGATTTCACACTATCATCATTCTATGTTATTTTGAAATAAAGTTATTGATTACATTCTAGGGTTCGTTCACTTCTTGTAAATATTGGGACGGTGAGGCGGCCGGATTGCAATCTTTTTCTCTCTAGCTAATCACACTTCGCAAATCAAGTCCATGTAATTATTTAAAGAGTTATTACGTTTTAAAGAACATATAAACCTACACCCACTTGATTTCTATCACGACATCAAATAGATATATTAATCAAAGCATTGGTCTACGCTTTAATCCCCACATCAATGGCGGAGTTAAAACCTTAAATTGTTAAAAAGGCCAATAATGACTAGTTCAATTATTGAAACCCTATAAACTTGATTAAAATACTTTGAACAACTAGAATGAAATCATTATGAATAAAACATTTATAACATAGAACTAGATAGTGTTTTACATCCAACCCATGAATTAAGAACTTAGCTACTCATATTCAACATAATGAACACAAGTAATAAAATTAAGAACATAAAACCTGGATCTTGAATCTTGAAAAGAAAATACTTCAATCTCCTTTACACCTTTGAAGCTAATTAAAACCTAAGAATAATGCATGTACCATGTATGAATCAAATAAATTGGATGGAGAGTTATATACTAGGGCTAAGGAGGTGTAAAAATAGGAAAAACCCTAGGATTCCTTGTTGAAAAAGGTGAAATAAAGTGCTGGTGCCCGAAATTCCCCAGGAGCCCCTGGTATTTTTGAATTTCCAAAAAAGTCTTCCGAAAATTCCCCAAAAGGTTCTCCAAAATTTCCAGAAAATCCCTTGGTATTTCGGAAATTCCTGAAAATCCCAACATATTTTGCATAATTCCCAAAAAGTCCCTGGAAAATTCCCCTGAAGTCCCTCGAGTGGGCGATCGCCCGGTGTGGAAGTGTGTGACTGCACACTTGGTCAGCCTGTTTTGGGGTTTGCTCCGGTGCATGTGCGGTCGCGCACTTCTACGGTGTGCGGTCGCACCTTCTGCATTGCGGCTTGTACATTTTACGCGTAAACTTCCGGAGGCCATAACTTCTTTCGCTCCTTCCCTATACTCCTATACACTCCAAAAACCATCCAAAAACCTAAGGTTGAGCCTCTAATAAGTCATAGAAGTATGTGATTTGGATGGGTAAAAACACATCCATCACCATGGCTCAGGAAAGATCATGTACGGAACGGCTTCCCCTTGGCGAACAAAATAGCCATTCAACGTCTTGAAGTAAGGCCTTAGATTGGGAATCTCATAATGACGGCCTTCCCTACGAGCTCAGGTCTTTTCATTATTGACGGCTTGCTTGTGTTTTAAGTCATCTTTGGAAGGCTCATATCCCAAACTGAACTTGTTCTTAACAAAAGGAACCTCAATCGGTTGCATTCTCCCTTGTTGATATTTCCCTAGGCCTAAACCAGGGAAGTAGTTCATGTTCCTCATCATGCGGAGGACTTTTCGATTGCCAAGGGTCCATGACCCGCTTCCCCCTTCTTTGTCATTGGCGTTGATTGAGACGCCGGAGAGGGTAGAGTCTGCTAAACCATGCTGAATTTGGTGAATGGGTTCCCCCTTTCTGTGGATAGTGATGTTTTCTGCCATAACGGTCATTATTTCATCCCTATTTCTGAACTTCACACACTGATGGAGAGTCGAAGGGACGTCGTTAGAACTGTTTATCCATGGATGGCCCAACAATAAGTTGAAAGAGAAAGGCACATCGAGCACTTGAAACGGGACGGACATGACCATGCTCCCAAACTCAATGTCTATATCCACCATACCCATGACTGTACGGGTAGTAC
The DNA here is from genome assembly GCA_026119855.1 of Campanula takesimana. NCBI lineage: Eukaryota > Viridiplantae > Streptophyta > Magnoliopsida > Asterales > Campanulaceae > Campanula > Campanula takesimana. The sequence continues at coordinate 1,521,820 of JAOWBW010000467.1, forward strand.
TGTCGTAACCTCGGATCACTTGAGTAGAAGGCTTTAAATCTAAATTCTTAAGTACCAGTATGCCCATGATTCGGCCGGGCATTAGGTTGAGTGCGGAACCACCGTCAACCAAGACTCTTGAAATAGGTCTCCCCCTTGCTCTTACCTTAAGATAAATGGCCTCATTGTGGTCGGAACCAAATGGTGGAAGATCCATGTCGGCAAAGGTGATGACATTGCCAAAATGAATGTGACCTATCATTGCTGTAAGGTCTTCGGGAGTTGTATCGGGAGAGATCGACATGTCGTAGAGATTACTGATGACAAGATCTCGGTGTTTCTTTGAGGATGCGATGAGGTCCCAAATGGAGATGCAATCTTGGGCATGCGGATTGTCCGAGATAGGGAGTCGGGTAAGTTGGTTCTTTCACAAGCAGAGTACGTCGAGAAGGTATTGGCAAGATTTTTCATGGAAGAGGCAAAGCCAACAGGTACACCGTTAGGTAGTCATTTTAAACTATCTGAAAAGGACTCACCTAAGGCCAAGGAGGAGCATGACAAGATGGGTAAGACTCCATATGCTTTGGCGGTGGGGAGTCTAATGTATGCTATGGTGTGTACAAGGCTGGACATTGCACATGCGGTGGGAGTAGTCACCCGATTCATGGGCAATCCAGGGAAGCAACATTGAGAAGCAGTTAAATGGATCCTTCGTTACTTAAAGGGTACTGCTGGTAAGGCTTTATGTTTCTCAAGCAAGGATGTCGTGTTAGCGGGTTATGTTGATGCGGATTTGGCATCAAGTGATCTTGATAAGAGGAGAAGTACTACTGGTTATGTGCTTACATTGGGTGGTACGGCAATCTCCTGGGCTTCTAAATTGCAGAAGATCGTGGCTCAGTCTACTGCGGAAGCAGAATATGTGGTAGTGACAGAGGCAAGCAAAGAGATGGTATGGTTGCAGAACTTCTTGGGTGAACTTGGGAAGACGCGAAGTGGTAATGCTCTCTACAGTGACAGTCAGAGTGGAATTCATCTAGCAAGGAATCCAGCGTTTCATTCTAGGACGAAGCACATCGAGCTAAGGTTTTATTACATTAGACATCTCTTGGAGAGGAAGATCTTAAGGCTGGAGAAGATTCAAGGATCGGAGAACCCGGCTGACATGTTGACCAAGGTTGTAAACCTTGATAAGTTGAAGCTATGCATAGCTTCAACGGGGCTTGGAGAATAGGGGAGGAGGATGGAACTACCATGATCGAGGTAAGAACTGTGGCACTAAGGATGAGTTGAAGATGAATACGGGGCTTGGATATACGGGTTCATCTCTAGGTGGGAGATTGTTGGAATAGAGATTGTAAAGGAAACAAAGAGAAGAAAATCTGCGTCGGAAGCGAGCGGGCGCATGGTCTGCACCAGGAGGGCGCCTGGTCTTGATCAAAAGAATCAGTCTTTGGTGAGAGGTAAGCGGACGCGCCTGGTACCTACCGAGCGGGCGCTCGGTGCCGCGGACTGGAATTCGAGAAATAGCAGTTTTTTCGGGATTTCTCATATGTTTAGGTTTAGGTCTTATTCTAAGTTGTATATTTAAGTAGGGTTCCGCCCCATAACTCATTGTAACTCAGATTTAACATATTATAGTGCAAGATCCTGGCTTGGTAGTGCCCCCAGACATAGTCAAACATATTGACGAACTGGGTAAACAATTTCTTGTGTTCTTTTGTCTTTTGCTTTGAGTTTCTTATTTCTTGTGCTTTTTTGGGTGCTATTTATTTCTTGCGATTTGTTTAGGTTGGGAGGGCTTATTCCACAACATGGTAATGATGCAAGAGTTGCAACATTGTTTGTAGAACACTTATGAAGTGACTTTACTAATTAAGTAGGAGATATTATTTTGTTTTTCTTTTAAGATAATGAAGGATATTTAATTCTTATTGAGAATAAGAAATTGCTTTATTTATTATGATTTACTTTATCGTATTGTTGAATCATATAAATAAATCTTATATCCTAAATCTTGAAGAACAAAAATAATAAATAAGGCTATAACATAAATAATTAAATTCTCAAGGCATTATTGTTTTGATCAAATAAATGAGAAACGCATATCTAAAATTCCATGGGACGGAGTTTTAAAGTCATACGATTTTGAATCATATGATATATGCAAATCTTATTTACTTGGATCAAGACATCTTTTACTAGGAGTAGTAAAAGGGCTATAACTTATTTGACCTAACACATGTTGATGTATATGGTGCATTAAGTAGCAATGCTAAAAGAGGATTTTGGTACTACTTGGTAAAACTATTCAAAGATTCCGATTCGATCGTGATGATGAATAATTGAACCAAGAATTTGACAATCATCTTTAAGATTGTGAAATTGTTTCACAATTAACTCCACAAAGAACACCATTTTGGAATGATGTGTTTGCATGGAGGTATAAAACCTTATTGGATATGGTTCATTAGATGATAAAAGTCAAATTGTTCTTCCATCATTTATTTTGGGGTTATGCAATGGAAACTGCTATAATCATACTAATTTGAGTTCCATCAAAATAGGTTCAAAGGTACCATATGTGATATGGAATGAAAGAAAACTTGGTTTGTCTTTCATGAAAATTTAAGAAAGTGAGACCTTTTTTAAAGTACTTGTTTGGAATAAGCTCACACTTAAAATATAATAAATGTATTTTCAAGGGTTATCATAAGGAAACTTGAGGATATTATTTTACTTCTAAGAAACAAATTGTTTGTTGGTGGTGGTACTTTTCTAGATAAATTGTTTATCTCTAAAAGAACCAGTGTGAGTAAAATATATCTCGAATGGTTTGAGACCAAGAAAATAACATAGAACCTTAGATGGAAGTTGACAAAAATTTCGCAAGGAGTTGTGAAAATTCGTTCATGATACACAAGTTACTTGCATATATGATAGGATACAAGCTATAACAAAAAATATTGGATTTCTCGTAATAGAAAGTATTGAGGTAAAGTTCATTGAGAATGACATATTTACCACCTATCAAAATGCAATGTCCGCTCCATATTTAGATTAATGGCTTGGAGTCATAAAATCTAAAAGGCAATCCATGTAGTATAATCAAGTTTGAAACTTGATCATTCTAACCTAAGGTGTAAAAACCAAAAGATGAAATTAAGTTTTCTTGGAGAAAACTTACATGGGTAGCAAAGTGCATACTAATTAAGCAAGACAAAATGTGGAAAAGGTTGACTCATATTTCGAATATGATGAAACTTTCTCACTCATAGTCATGCTTTAAGCTATTAGAATTCTCATTGTCATAACTTCATATTTGGAATATGAAATTTGACAAATGGATATCAAAACAGCATTCCTTAACGGGAAATCACTTAAGGATGTATTGGATACAATCTAAAGGTTTTGATAGTCTAGAAAATTCTAATGAAGTATGTTAGTTGCGGAAATCCATGGGATGGATTGAAGAAAGCTTCTTGGAGTTGAAACAATCATTTTGATGAAGTGTTCTAATCGTTTGAAATTAATCAAAGATGAGACTTGTGTTTCCTAGAAAATTAGTGGGAGCATAGTCTAATTCCTAGTCTTGTATATGTGGTTGACATATAGTTCATTGGAAAGAGATTCTTAATGAAGGACATAGGAAGAATCCGCTTATATCATTGGAATTAATATCTATTGATATAAATCTAGGAAGTTGATTGGTTTGTGTCAAAGTACTTGTTGAGACAAAGTACTGAATTGTTCAATATGCAAGACTCTTGGAGAAGAACTTGCAATGTTGTCAAATGACAATGCTCTTGGTAATACTTAGTCTTATTGGAAGACTAATGAGAAAGGATACATGATTAAGATTCCATATGCTTCGGCAATTGGATCTATCGTATATGTCATATTATGTACTTAGACGGGATAACTCGTATACTTGGAGTATGATGAGAACACACTAATCATGTCCTAGTGAAAATCACTAGATAATGATCAAGAATGTCCTTATGTACTTAAGAAGAACTAAGGATACATTCTTGATGGTTGTTAACATGGGAGATGATCAAGTAAATGGTTATATAGATGCATGCATCCACATCGACAAGGGTAATTTAAATCGCACTATAAACATATGTTTAAAGTAAGTGCTATTAGCTGGAATATTTCCAAGCAAATACACTGTAAATTATTCTATGAATAAAATTGAGTATTTAGTTACAAGAGTTGTAACTAAGAGAGTTGTTTGAATATAGATGTTATTAGTAAAACTAGAAATAGTTTCTAGTACTACTAATTCTATGGACCTTTATTGTGAAATAATGATTATTCCACAAGCTAAGGTGCCAAAGGCTCATCTATGATCCAAGCACACACTCAGACATTTCCATCTCTACGAGAAATCGTTGACATGAGAGATGTCAAATATGTAAAATACCTTATGATGATAACAAGGACAATCTTCCTACATAAGATTCTCCACATGCTGTTATGATGGTCATAAGCTAAGCTCAATGGTATTAGATACGCATTGATTGGGCCTAGTGGAAGTGGGAGATTGTTGGAGATTATGCCCTAGGCCCTTGAGAAACGTCTTGCGTTACATCATGTTCTCATTTGTTATGGAGATAACAACCTGGGTTATTATATGTTTTGCATGTTTATTATAATAATCCCCGTCCCTAGTACTTATGAAGGACTAGTAGAAGTTTAATCGATGATCATATGATGATTATGTGTATGTGATACAAATTAAACTTATGGGTACTTGTTGGAGAACAAGTACTGTACTTGACCCACCTATGAGATTTATGTCATGGTCAGATGTCATAATTAAATCTCATATAGTTATATCATTTGATATCCTTAGACCTGAGATTATTATGGTCTTCCACATGATGAACATTATGTTTGACGTGCTCAAACACTACCCCTAACCGGGTAGTTATAAAGGCTATGATTGGCATAATCGGATTCTTGTAGGGAAGAATGATAAGTCAATATGGAATTTGTTCCTCCTCAAGAGAGATATCTGCTTAGGCCACTCGTAGAGTGAGATTGATGAAATTCGTGGCCACGCTCAAATGAATTGATGTGATCAATATCATTTGCTTATAATCAATATACTCAAGATCAAGAAAGCATTGAACAGTATAAGTTGACGTGGACCATGACTTATGTTCAGTATGAAATCGTGTGACAAAAGGATTGTGATATGTTCTATAAGGATAACGAACTTCGTTTAAGTTATATTAATTGGGTAGTCATGATGGATTACTAGAGTCCTCTCATGACTTATGGGTTTGACCTTGGTTGTACTCATTGCCAACTTAATATAATCCTATGGGGTCACACACAAAAGAACGAATCAAGAAAAGGCAAAAACTGAGTTTCTGGCGGGCACTGCCGTGCCAGTTATAAAGCACGACCGTGCCGATTAACAAGCACGACCGTGCCAGAATCCAACTTAGGCAGATCACGCTCGCATCAAGTGGCACGGCCGTGCCATTTTGTGAGCATGACCATGCAAAAGTTCCTGGAGCCAGATTTTGGTAAGTTTAATTGGGTGACGGGATTAGGTCTCAAGAGTCCTTAAGGGTTAAGGATTTTTGAGAATAAATAATCCTCTTTCACCAGCCATTAAACTAATGCAACACATATGTTTGAGAAACATATTCTTGAGCCTAGATTGAGAATCAAAAGCTCAAGAACACCAAAAATTCATATAGCCTTTGAAGATTAGAAAAGCGTGTTTTCTAATGGGTCTAGCAATCCAGATCTAAAATGGTTCTAGATATTCGTTCGCGTGTGGATACACATAGAGGATATTTGATTTAACATCTCAAGTTCGTATTCCTGTGATCCTTATTAAAAGAACGCGAAGAACGAGGAGATCAAATTTTAAAGCTTGAAGACTTGAAGATTTAAAGATCCAGAAAAATCTTAAACGCTTCACACGGTTAGTATTCTAAATTTATCTTGCTATTAATTTAATCATCATGAATGGATCTTGGGGCTTAGGGTTTTGTTGTTTTATATTGCTTTCTTCCGCTGCGCATGTTGCCTCAAAACCCAACAGCTCCTTGACCTTCCCAATCCATAACTTAACCCCCGAACTCAAGAATCTCATGGTCCATGTTCCGTTAAACATGGTGGCGACTCACAACAAACCGAGCAACAATCAAGTCCTTCACAAACAACCCCTAAAAAAGGAAAGCCCGACGGTAAAAAGGACGTGCGCCCACAATGGCGACTCTGCTGGGGACGGTCATAGCTAAGAGGGTTAGACTTGTGTTGAAATCATCATCGTTGTTCTTAAAATTCTGCACTTTCTATACTGTATTCTGATCCCAGACTGGGATGCCTCGTACGAGACATCTCAGTTCTGTCCGACAGTCTGTTCCTTCTGGTTTGAAAAAGGGAGTTCTCGTCCGGTTAAAACACGTAAACAGAGTTACATATCTGTCCTACCCTTTGTTTCTGAGTCCTAAGACCTTCCTAATGACAAAGAAACTCCCCGTATATCGTAAAGATAACCTTTGTTTTGCAGGAGTATTTGTTTACTTGAAATATTTCTTGCTTTGCCTTTGTTATGCTTTATGTGTGAACTACAACAGCCTGAGTTCCTCCACAAGAGGGAACGTAGGCAGCCACTTGGCCCGGCCATTGCATGTTTTCTGTTTTGTTTTGAAAAAAAACTTTCTATTTTCTCTTTGACATCTAGAATTTGACTCTCACACACGTGCACGCATGTAGAATAATTTCACTACATACCCTATAAACCCGGGTCCCAATCGGAGGATGGATGTCGGTCAGCACCCCCACTCTATGGGTGGCACTCGCCGGTCTCTCCAAAGATGGTGTACCCACTCCATGACACGCTCCTAGACTGTGTTCATGGGGAGCCTTAGCCGTAAGCCCTGCATCAACCTCATGCAAACATAATAGTCAATAAGACACTCCTTGAGACCGGTCGGTTCGATTCTTAGGGTTGTTTTAATCTTTGCCCAAGATAACGCTTTCACTACAATCTATAATACTCCCTTCATGAATTCTTGATGAATGTCCCTTCGGTTAAATTGTCGAACAAAGGATTGAGATGGTGAAATTGAGAATTTTTCTACGTTCATCGAGTCTAGTCTCTTTTACCATCAAAATCTTACGTCTGACAATGTCCCTTTCGGTTGTCCCTTACAAGAATTCATAAGGTTTGATTGCATTAAAGGTGTTGTTTAACAAAGTGAAAAAATAATTACGAAATCACTTAGGTTTGGCTAATTCGAATGGTGGATTCCGATGATAATATGGGACCTTTGCCCGAATTTTCCATTTGGGAGATTGCAATACAGGTGAAAAACAAGGGGCTTATATTCTAGGATGATATAATCCACTGTTCCAGGATGAACTAGGTAGTAACCCTCAAAATGGATTAAATTCCGTCTGACCAAATAGGATTAAAATCTGCAATCTGACTGCCAGGTTGGATGCCTCATACGAGACATCCATGTATCGTACGAGACATCCTCCCTTTTCTGTGTTTCTGCCGTTTTGTCAACCTAAATCTCATAAAGAGCCGACTTGTTGGGACCCCAGCCTGGATTTGACACGATCTCTTAACTTTAGGTCCGTCCGATCAGCAAGGTAGCTCCACACTCCCAACATAATGCCTACTCGTGAAGAAATGTCACTCCGAGAGATCTCCCAAAGCCTTTGTTTCAAAATGGAAGCCACTGGAGGGTGGAAGGGAGGTTTACCCAACGGCGAAGCCCTGGAAATCAACGTCGTTCAAGAATTCTGCTTTAGGGGACTCGATTATGACTCTTATTATGCCCATAGCCAAGACGCTAATGACCAAGTCAAATAGCGCAATGAACAAAGCGGGAAAGACTGGGCCGAGATTGAGAAAATAATTTATGATGGCATGCTCAAAATATTGCAAGCCGAATATAACCAAATGAATACATGGTATGACGATACCGTCAAAAGAGCTCAAGACTTGGAAGAAAGCAAAGAAAAGGCCATTAACGAAGAGGTGGGTCATTGCATTAACCTCCTCTACAACGACCTCAAGGAACAAATTAAGGAAGAACAGCGCCACCACCTCGATGTCATGAAGGGTCACTACGAAGGCATCATCCAATGTCTCCAACCCAAGCCCCAAAGGGCTTACAAAGATTTAAGCCGCAACCGACTTGGGAGAGTATTCCGCGAGCTCGGAAGGGAGGGTAAACTCGCACCAATGAAGGGATACAAGCCTAAATACGAAGGAGCGGGAAAAGCCTTACACTTATACTGCTACTATCACCAATGTTGTAGCCACCACACTGACAAGTGAAACAATCTAAGGGACAAGATCCAAGATCTTATAGACCAAGGAACTTTCCAACTGATAGGCGATGGAATCGGCTTTGTTTTGAAGAATGAAAAGTCCAAGTCTTCTCTTCCGCTTCATTAGTTAGAAACTTAATCGACTAGTTGTTTCTTTTCTTTTAATAGATTAGTTGTTTCTTTCTTTCTTTTCGATAGACTAATTGTTTTTATTTCTTTAAGGGATCCTACTCACTCCAGAAACATTGTGGGTGAGAGCATGCCCTCCTATCGTTTTCAACCTTTTTAGTAATAGCCAATTTCTTTCAAGTTTCCTACATTGTTGTATTTTACAAAAGCAATGTAACGTAGAGATGATAGAAGTGCGCAATGAGAATGACCATTCAAAGGCAACTCCTTTCTCTGGAACACGCCCCGTGCTTAATATGATGCTAAAAGAAGGATACTTACCCGGTCTCGGACTTGGCAAAGACTTGCAAGGGATCAAAGAACCACCACCCATCATTTTTTATCCACTTGAATATGGTCTAGGGTACGAGTAAGCACTCAAGAACATCCCTAAGGAAGAAAGGGATTGGAATTCATACATAGTGCCAATAGAACCACCCTATCAAAAGACTCTAAACGGGTACTTTATGCGCGAGGGGGAAAACTTGCCATACTTCATGTTCCCTGAACCATAGATCGACCATAGGGGGAAGCAACATCTTCAATGACTGTGATCCATACTCACTTGAAACAGAACCGATACAATTCTCGTGGCTACCTCGAGAATTAGGGGGTACCAAGGCCGAACCATTTAGTGAATGGGACTTTGTGTTGGGAGAAGACCTACTACGCCAATTTCTCAACCTTTGCAAGCTAGAGGACACTCAGATCAATGCAATAGACAAGGGGGATGCTCCAAAGCAAGACTACACCAAGCTCATCAAGAAATGTGACAAGACAATCCAAAACTGGTACACAACTGGGGGACCCATAGCAAGTGAATACTTCCTGATCAAAGAATTAGGATGCACTCCCCATCCCCATAGGGAGAGAAAATTTGTAACTCTTACCTTAGAATCGGATACCGCTACCGATGAGCTCACCCAAGAGGACTTGGATGCCATCACGGAACGTGTATTCCCCTACTTTCTTAATGAAAACTTAGATCTTTCCGAGTATCCTGAGATTGCAAGCGTCATGAATGATGAATTAATTAATAACTCTAACGAATTAGATAATAATGAGTTATATGACGAGATAGATCAAGAAAACGAACAAATCCTAAAAGAAATTAATAATCAAGTAGGTTATCGTGGTGGAAATGGTCCTATTGATGACGAAGAAATGCAAACGGTTAATTTAGGGACGGACGATGATCCGAAAGAGACCAAGATCGGCAGTTTCTTCAAGGGGAAGACTGACAAGCACTCATAGCGCTTCTCCGAGAATTTGTAGACGTGTTTGCATGGTCCTACAAAGATATGCCGGGGCTATCCAATTCGATTGTCGAACATAAAATGCCGCTGCTCCCCGATTCAAAGCCAGTCAAGCAGAAACTCCATAGAATTAAGCCCGAATGGTCGGTACAAGTCAAGCAAGAGATAAAGAAACTCCTGAGTGTTGGGTTCATTAAAGTGATAGAGTATCCAACCTGGTTGGTTAACACTGTGCCAGTTTCCAAAGCAAATGAAAAAGTTCGTGTTTGCGTAGACTTCTGTGATCTCAACAGAGCATCTCCGAAGGATGACTTTCCCCTTCCCAACATAGACATGCTCGTCAACAATATTGCGAAGTATGAGGTCCATTCATTCGTAGACGGATTCGTTGGGTACAATCAAATCCTTATGGCTGAAGAGGATCAACATAAAATAGCGTTTACCATACATTGGGGGACGTTCTGTTACATAGTCATTCCATTTGGACTCAAGAATGCTGGAGCCACCTACCAGAGAGCTGTAACTGCGCTATTCCATGATATGATACATAAAGATATGGAGGTGTACGTTGATGACATGATCATACACTCTAAAGGCTCCGATGGAAAGCACTTTGTTGACCTTAGAAAGTTATTTGAACGACTAAGACACCACAAGATGAGGCTTAATCCTGCCAAGTGCACATTTGGGGTAGTGAAGGGGAAAGTCCTTGGATACAGGGTCACCGAGCGTGGTATAGAAGCGTACCCCGCTAAGATTAAAGCCATTGTCGACATGCATCCACCTAAGACGTAGAAATAAATAAAGGGATTCATGGGTCACCTTCGATACATTAGTCGTTTCATCAATCAACTTACGACAATGTGCGAACCCATTTTCAAACTCCTCAAGAAGAATGCATCCCTAGAATGGACCGAAGAGTGTCAAGAGCCTTCGAAAAGGTCAAAGAATACTTGGTTAATCCTCCTGTATTGATTCCACCACATAAAGAAAAACCATTGATCGTGTACCTTACAGTCAATGACGCTGCACTAGGGGCTATGCAAGCACAAGAGCAACCCGACTCGAAGAAAGAGAATGCCATCTACTTTGTCAGTCGTCGCTTTCAAGGGGCTGAATTGAACTACTCCGCATTAGAAAAGTCATGTGTTGCACTGGTATGGGTAGCTAAGAGACTAAAACCATACATGGAAGCATTTCCCGTACAACTGATTGCCCGAATGGACCCAATGAAGTACATCTTCGAGAAGTCTCATATCTCGAATAGAATAGCTAAGTGGTACTTTATTCTCGCGGGGTATGATATCACTTACATCACACAGAAATCCGTAAGAGGAAGAGTCTTCGCTGATCATTTAGCCGAATTTCCATATGATGAAGCGAAGGGGGAAGACCCGCGATTCCCTGATGAAGACATCATGGAAATAGCAGAAAATAAGTGGCAATTATTTTTCGATGGCACAGCCATTAAACGGGGGTATGGTATCGGCATGTTACTAGTAGATCCCTCAGATTTCTACACTCCACTCGCAATCTGCCTTGACTTTGAGGCCACTAACAACATTGCCAAGTACGAAGCTTGCATAGCGGGGCTCGAAGCAGACTTAGAAAGAAATGTGACCGAACTAGAGTAGTACGGAGATTCACAGCTCATAATCTATCAATCACTCAAAAAGTGGAAGATACAAGATCCTACACTTCAGAAATACAACGACCATCTCCAAGACTTGGTAAAACAGTTCAAAGAAGTCACCTTCTGCTATCTTCCTAGAGATAAGAACCGTTTAGCAGACTCACTAGCCATGCTAGCATCACATGTAGAGAATCCCGAATGGACTGAAGTCAAAACATTCAAAGTCGCGAGACAAACGACTCTTGCCTATCACTCGATCATAGACTTGCATGAATACGAAGAGACACATGACTTTGTTTCCGTAAATACCTTAGACAATAAACCATGGTATTACTACGTATGGCGTTTCCTCCTAGACGGAACATTCCCATTAGACACATCACCTAAAGCAAAGATAGCTCTCAAACGATTCACTGCCCAATTCGTAATTATAGGTGATCGCCTCTACAAGAAACATCACAAGCAGTGTCTACTCTGTGCTGATGAGCACAAAGGTGCAGAAATCATGGACCAAGTCCATCAAGGAGTCTGTGGAACCTACATGAATGGCAATATGCTAGCAAGGAAAGTTATCAGACTAGGGTACTATTGGGCCAAAATGGAAGCAGACTGCGCCGACATGGTTAAGAAATGCCACAAGTGTCAGATACACGCCAACTTACAACACGCACCACCGTCCGTGTTATACCCCATGACATCTCCCTGGCCATTTTCTACATGGGGAATAGATGTCATAGGTAAAGTTTCACCGATAGGTCACAATGGGCATTCGTTCGTATTGGTCGCTGTAGATTACTTCACAAAATGGATTGAAGCTCAATCCTATAAAGTCTTAAATGCCAAGAAAGTGGCTGAGTTCATTAAGACCAACATCATATGCCGATATGGGGTACCTCATGAGATGATATCCGACAATGGCACATACTTTGAGAAAGAATGTGACCAACTACTCGCGGAATACATGATAGAAAGGCATCAATCGTCACCATACCGACCACTGACCAATGGAGCAGTCGAAGCTGCTAACAAAACTATAGAAACCATCATCAGAAAAATAGCTAAGACTGGCAGGGACTGGCCCGAGAAGCTAGCTTTTTCACTTTGGGGCTACCGTACCTCAATCCGTATAACCACCGGTGAAACTCCATACGCCCTATCCTATGGGATGGAAGCAGTGTTACCAATCGAATTTGAGGTACCGTCGCTAAGGGTTCTCCTAGAAAACCAAGTAAATGAAGTCACATGGTTGAACAGCCGTGATGAACAGCTAGCCCTGCTAGATGAACGACGACTTCGAGCCGCCGAGCATATCCAAGCATATCAACGGAGAATGGCCCGAGCATTCAAGAAGAAAGTCAAATCCAGAAACATCAAAGAAGGGGACCTTGTCCTACGCGAACATCGTCCTGGACCGTTTATCCCCATGGGAAAGTGGGGACCGAAGTGGATAGGTCTTTACATAGTCAAGAAGATCTTTTCCGAAGGAGCAGTACAACTCACAGACCTAGATGGAGATCAACTGCCGAAGCCCGTCAACATGGACAAGCTGAAGAAGTACTACTCATAGCTTTGTCCCCTATTTCAAAAAAAAAAAAAGAAAGATCTCGCTAGGTTGAAAACCCGCAAGGGCGACCTAGGAAAAAGTTAGAGCAATGAGCACGAGAAAAGAAGCCCGCTCGATTGAAAACCTGAAAGGGCGGTCTAGGCAAAAATCAGAGTGTGCATAAAAAAAAAATAGGGGACAATCTCGTACGAGACATCCATGTCTCGTACGAGACATGTCATACAAACAGCAAACGCTTTTTTCTCTTTCTTGAACAAGAACTACGATGACCTGAGCTCCTTATTTAATTGATGTAAAAGGAGAACGTAGGAAGCCTTTTGGTCCGATCTATTCAATAAATAAAAATAAAAATGTTGTTCTTTTATTAATTGAATGCATTTCAAGAAAACAATAGGAAAATTCCCAACATGAGATACCAACTTGCAAAAGAAAATAAATAAAATACTAAAAATCAAAACATTGGTCTATCTATTTCAATCTCTCGATACTCCTAAAGATCTATTTCTTCCTTAACTTAGTAAGGGCTTGATCACGGTCCGTCTTGTCATTCCTCTTCCTCTTGTGCAAAGGTATCTCGAAATCTGGAGGAACATCAAGTCTGCTGAATGCTGAATGAGTCAATCTTGCGAACACATGAGGCCTGTCAAAAGCTTCAAATTTACCGGGGAGCCCACTTGCTCTCTTCTTATAGAAGTCACTATCCAAAAAGTCTTAAGTAGCATTTACGCTGACATTGGAAGGATCCTCCTTAGCTTCCTTCTTCCTCAAATTCAAGCTAGGCTTGAATTGGTCCCCAAACAGATGACGACAAATTTCATCGATACCCTCAACACCGGGATGGAGTTCTTTGAGTAACCAATCCAAATATTTATACGATAAATAAATACTCCCCCTATCATAATGGAGATTGGTCAAATGGTCCATAATGGTGCCCTGCCCCCAAGCACGAGCCAAGATCGTAGCGAACTCTGAGTCCATGAAAGAAGTGTCCTGAGCATGTCCCCCTAGCACAAAAGTGTCATGCTGCTGACCGAATTGTCGCATCACCCTTCGAGCAAAGTAAAAAGAGGAATCTCTCAAACCCGGAAGGACGACCCTGTCGTATCCAAGGGTATTAGCCATAAACCTCTTCACCTTCCAAAAGGGTGGACACCAAACAATATCATCGGTCTCCGCTCTTGCGAAAAGATGGGCCCACTCCTCAATGCTAAGATCCTTCACTAACAATATCCGCCTATGGAAAGTATAAGGAGAATACTTGGTCGGAGAGTTCAACAATTTAAAATGCTCTCTAAGCCAAATAGTCAACAACAGTGGACTTCCCCGGGTCATAGAGTCTGTTCGGTGCAACTCATCAAGACTGTGAAGAGTCTCCCCCAAGATAAAAGGAACGACGTTGAAGGCCGTCCCCTAGCTTGAAAAACGATATCCACGAGCTCCGTGTCCGCCATGCCACACTTGCTCATGAAAAGCATGTCCCGAAATAAGCATAATGCTAAGAGACAACATTGGGAATCCACGCCGTGAGTACGTGTCACGCGACCCCTAAATCTCCTAGGCAAAGCGTGGGGATCAACATGATAGTTGTGGATATAACCCTTCGCCTCAGGAAGGCCTATGCTCAATAAATCCCTGAGAGACTCCACTGGTACCTTGTCATACTTAGGAACCGCGATCACACAGGTCAATGGCATATCCAAGATACTCGCCATCTCCTCTACAGTAAAGACCATCTCATTAACTAAAAAGTTGAAAACATGGGTCGAAGGATCCCAAAAGCGTGCGACTCCCTTCAAGAGGTCCCAATCCGGCTTTAGATTCTTCAAGGTGAAAAGAATCTTAAATCCAAACATCTCTACAAATCTCCCTTGATGAGGCTTGTCAAACGAACGAAAGAACGCTGCTAAGTCATCCTTGTAGTGTCCCAATAACTCCGAGTCTAGACAGAATTCGTCAACAATTAATTATGAAGGGACGGACTTGCTTAGGGCCATTGAGAGCAAAGGGTTGAGAATTTAGCTCTAAAAGGAGAGTTCCCAGAACTGATTTGAAGCTGCATGGAGTTCTAGGACGGACAAAAGGTCTTTATATATGAGTTCAGATACCAAGTCCTCAAATAAAAAGTAGAAAGTGTCCCAGACTTGAAGGAAGTCTTGTACGAGACATCGATGTCTCGTACGAGGCATCTCCCCAGTTCAGACAGCAACAATTCTGCTCAAAATTCAGGCTGCCCAACATGTCAAAAAAACCACCCCAGGCACCTCAAAATGCACCCCAAACAGTTCATCATCAGATACAAATGACCAAACGCGAATCCATCTCATAAAATATCCCTCGGTTGACCAACCGGACATGAATAAAGCCATTATACAGTCAAAAACTAAAACTAAAATTGAAAGAATATGTGTGCTAGGGTTAGGATTTAACTGTTGCATAGGTACAAACCAAAAGAAAGAGAAACCGTCTTTGCCTAAGCCGAGGCAATGAATACATCAATAGAATAAAGAAGGGAATGGGGGGATCCTATCTGCTCAGGCATCAAATAAAGGGGACGTCGCCACTGCCGCATCATCACTCGTCAGTCCGAGGCCTCTTCCCGCACGAAACCGACTTTGCTCTCTGGCGAGCCAACCGGCCTAAGAGCCCCACTGTATCGCTCTTCACTCTCTTGGCATAGGCCATGAATTGGACAAGCCGTCCCGTGACCTCTCTATACTCCGCAATGGGCACCTGTTGAGAGGAAACAAAGAAATATCAAAATCCTCAGTCAAATGATAAGCAGAGATATGAAATGGTAAAATGATAGAAAAAAGTCATGAGTCATACCATGGTTGCATCAACAGGAGGTATGAGTCCCTCTGGCATATCGTACTCAGCGGGAAGATCCTCGATGCTCTCCACCCCCTCGGCCATGCTGTAGGAGAAAGACGCCGGTCCGAACTGTGGACGGAAAGGGACATGAATAACCCCCTGGGCCTGAGCCTGGTCACCCTCCAAGATCAGCCGAGGCATAAGGCGAGTCAGAAAATCCTGTTAATCCACCTTGAGATTGTAGATACCCCGGGAAACCACGGCTTGGCTAGAGCGGTGAATTATCCTAGGATGTCTAACTTGTTTTTAGAGTCGCCACCTATGTTTTGAGGAACATAAGAAAAACCTATTGATAATAGCCTAAGTTTGATTACGAAAATAGAGATTCTTTGTTTTGAGGTTCGGGGTTAGATTACGAGATGGGAAGTACCGAAACACCCATCTCGCCCAACTAAAGTTGGTCTTGCTTGATCAAAATCTACATGAATGATAAACGTTCTTCTTCTTCTTCTTTAAATCATAAAAAGGGGTTGTAAAATAGAGTTTGGAATGTAGGAGATAACTCTTTAACTGACCTCAATGAGATGAGGTGATCATTAGAGTCATGTCCCAAAATGATTTGGGTGATTGCACTTTGATAATATAAAAGAAAGAGAAAAGAGATGAAGTTGAGAAGGGGAAAGAAATAGCTTTACCTAGACTTCAAGAGACCTCAAACACTTCTTGTTGAATTACTTGGAGAAATCCTTTGGAAAATGCTTTGAGAGTAGGAAATTTGGTAAAGTCAAGGTCTTTTGGTCAAAGTTTTTGTCTTAAGTTTTCGTCACTTGAAAATGGAGGTAAAGGGAGGTTTTTATAGGTGAAAGAGGGATGTTTTTGGTGCCTACCTCTGCTTCTTGTCCTAAAGTGAAAAAGGTCTAAAAATCCACTTATATAAAAATGCGAGTAGCAGAAGCAACTGAATGGAATCTCATTCTATTTTGCGGCCAATCTTCCTAACCGTGCGCGGGCCGGGCTTAGAGCGCGTGAAACTCCAAGGAGGAAGAAAAGAAGGATGAAGAATAAGAAATAGGATTCGGATATTATTGACCGATTCGGGCGTATATCCAGAAATCTTTCTCATTATCATAGTGGATCCTAAAAAAAAAAGAGTTTGTCTCGAATAAGCACCCAAAAAGTCAAATTAGGTCTTCGATACTTTGAGCGCTCATGTCACGGGGAGAATCTTTCCATCGCACCGAGTCGAGCTATTTCATTCCTATTATTGCTAGCTGGAAAATGCAATCTTCCCTTTAGGTTTCGTAGGCTTGCTTCAGTGGTCAATAGGTCTTTCATTGTCTAAAGATGGCTGGGAACCTTGTAGTCAGTTCTATTAGCTTCCTTCAAGTAGTCGCTGATTCTTTCCCGGCACAACAACCCGATTATATTATAGTAAAAGAAGTCAAAAACGATTCTCCTCTCAAACTAATAGAGAGAATTTTTTTTTTCGGTGTGTAGCTCCGCGAGCTAGGAGCGCATCATCTAGGGGCTTATAGTTTAATTGGTTGAAACGTACCGCTCCTTTCGATTGGAGCCTGTCGCTACCTGGATCAATCAGCCTATTCTAGTTCTAAAGATGAGTAGTTGGGGATGTTCCCGGAGCCCACCCTTCCCTTCGTCCTTTCTTCCTCTAGCTCTTCGTGCCTCCGTCGTACATTAGCAGCGCATATTGGGACATAAGTGGTAGATCAGGTATCCAAAATACAAACACGATGGATGTTTGTTGTCCCAACCATTCTTCCCGACCCAAAGCAAGCATGTTATTGACGCAACCAAAAATCTCTTGAATGAAGGTAGCTTGCTTACTTCTCAGCCACTAGTTAGAAGGAAATCCCTTGACTTCGCTTATGAATTGGAAAATAAAACAGCAAAGTCGATCGGTATTGCCCATTCTGATTCTTACGAAGCAAATAGCATTTCCTATTGATTTGTCCCCTGGACCTATTCTGATTCTTCATTATCCGTCGCTACCGATCGCTTTGATCGAATTTTCTTCTTTCTCACTATTCAGAACAGTGGAGCTTTCGATTCCGACGAAATTCTATTGATTCTAGGAGGACTATAATGAGGAGGACGACAGACACACTCAAAAAAAATAAAAAAATATGAAACACTTATCTCCTCTTCTACGTTCGTCTTTCTAACTCAGTCACCAAGAAATCCTTCCCGGGCAAAATCCTGTAAATTGAGCAAGGGAGAGAATCCTGGCCAGAAATCTGTAACTGACGCCCAGAGGCGCGCGCTTCCTGCTTTGGGGGCGGGAGGCGCGCGCGTCTGGCTCCTCCTGTCGGAGGCGCGCGACTCAGAGAAGGCAATTTGGACAGGATGGACTAGAAAGTCAGCCCTGTTATTCAGTTTAGTCCCTGGACTTAACGAAGTCAGTCAAGAACTTAACGGAAGTGACAGAAACTAACGAGAAACACTTAAAATGGGGAGAAACACAAGATCAAATGTGCAATCGGGGTGAGCGGTCCAAGGCGGGGTGTCTAGAGAGCCCCTCGGCGATGTGGATTGCAAAGCAAAACGCGTCGACGAAAGTTAAAAACACCCGCCGAGGACATCACCAAGAAAAAAGCAAAGACTCGATGAAACCAGGAATTTGAAATTGTGAGAGATAGTGGTGCGCTCCCTGTATGAGCGGCTTTTGTTTATAGAGGGGGTGGCATGATCCGTTAGGTGAACCTGCCGGCTGAATATGTTGAATGAGGCCGTTAGTGAACCTTTTGAACGAGGCCGTTAGTGAATCTTTTGGAGAGGCCGTTGGTGAACCTTTGAGGACGAATCCGTTAGTGAAATCCGTTGATAAGGCCGTTAGTGAACCCTTGTAGAGGCCGTTGGTGAACATTTGAAGAGGCCGTTAGTGAACCTTTGAGGAGGCCGTTAGTGAACCTTAGGGGAGGCCGTTAGTGAACCTTTGAGGACGAATCCGTTAGTGAAATTCGTTAATGAGGCCGTTAGTGAACCTTTGAAGATGAATCCGTTAGTGAAATCCGTTGATGAGGCCGTTAGTGAACCCTTGTAGAGGCCTTTGGTGAACCTTTGAAGAGGCCGTTAGTGAACCTTTGAGGAGGCCGTTAGTGAACCTTTGAGGAGGCTGTTAGTGAACCTTTGGGGAGGCCGTTAGTGAACCTTTGTGGAGGCCGTTAGTGAACCTTTGGAGAGACCGTTGGTGAACCTTTGAGGACGAATCCATTAGTGAAATTCGTTGATGAGGCCGTTATTGAACCCTTGTACAGGCCGTTGGTGAACCTTTGAAGAGGCCGTTAGTGAACATTTTAGGAGGCCGTTAGTGAATCTTTGAGGAGGCCATTAGTGAACCTTTGGGGAGGCCGTTAGTGAACCTTATCACTCCTATTGCCCGAATTGATCGGTCTTTCTATCATGATGCGGTGTTAGTAGTGTGTTAGTGATTTAGACCGGATCCGAAGATTGCCTACGTTCCTCTCAATGTGAGAAGCTCAGGTCAGCGTAGTTCGCAGAGAATTAGAATAGGCAGAAGAATCGGGATCATGCATAATGAGGGGGGAATTACCTAAAGATTAGGGTTTAGAAGTAGTTCCTAGATCATCCTCGGGTTGATGAACCCTCGATCATCATCGGCTATGAAATAACATGTAATTATGAAGATCACAACCCTAAATATAGCATAAATAAGGTTTTAATCTATGAACACGAAGAATATGCGAAGAACATATTATGAACATATGAATGAACATGCAAAGCATATGAAGAAGCTATGAATAAACATGTAAGAACATGAATATAAAAGATCTACATTAAAAATGATGCAAGAACACGAAGAAAAAGTTAGAAAACTTACCTATGTTGGCAAGAAATAAACCTTTATCTCCTTGAGTGTTTAAATGCTTAATTAGGGAGCAAAATAGTGTTTAAGAACTCCAAAATTCATACTTAGAGCTCTCCAATTCGGATCCTTAAACCAATAGCATGGGATTTATTTATATTGTAAATTGAGGGAGAGATCTGACGGTCCAGATCATCCGGGGCGGATGTGGCCGCGTGGCCAAGATGGAGGGCGGCGGCGAAAGTGGCCGCGTGGCCATCGTTGCGCGCTGACTTGAAATTCAAGCTAGAGTTTTACTGTTCATACAAGGCAACCCTAAATGTCCATATTTAATGTTTTCTAGAACATTGAGCTATTTTTGGGAATCCGGGACAAGTCTTTGCAAGGTTTCTAATTCCTATAAAGTCCTTGTATATTTGGGAAAGCCCTAATAAACTCATTTTCAGATCGGGTACTAACAGTAGCCCCTCGGCGACGCTTCTTGCAAGGCAATGGAGGGTCGACGATAAAAGAAGGATCCATCTGAAACATGAGTTTCAAAACAGATGAAAGGTAAGGGAACGGCTGAACCTTGACAGGCGACCTACGTATCCTCGGGGGAATCAAGCCAAACGTAGTTCAAATCTGATAGGGAAATTGAGAATGATTGTCCTCTGATGGAGAGCAACGTCTTCTGCTGGGTAAAATGCACCTGATGGGGATGATAGATGACCACGTTGGTCAGGTGGCTGAACCTTTTCAGGTTTCCTACGTATCCTCGGAGGAATCAAGCCGGTCGTAGTTCGGAGATATTGGGGAAAGACGAGACATCGAACTTCTGCTGCGGATAAACCTACGGATACTATCTTGTATGAAGAACGAACATTCGTAAGGAAATGAAGTTATATGGGAAAAATAAAGACTACGTTGTCTAAATAATCCCAAGATGGAATGGTAAACACAATCAGGATCGCCAGGGTTCCTGCCGATCGCGCTAAAGTAATAGATATTGGATCATTCGTAAACAGAAACGCCGAGGCTTCTGCCAGTCACGATCGATCTAGGAGGCGTATGTCATAGAGGCACCGAAGTCTCTGCAATCATACGAATCCTAAGCATA
The DNA here is from genome assembly GCA_026119855.1 of Campanula takesimana. Taxonomy (NCBI): domain Eukaryota; kingdom Viridiplantae; phylum Streptophyta; class Magnoliopsida; order Asterales; family Campanulaceae; genus Campanula; species Campanula takesimana. The sequence continues at coordinate 1,542,493 of JAOWBW010000467.1, forward strand.
TGCTGGATCTCTCGCAAACAGAAACGCCGAGGCTTCTGCCAATCACGATCAATCCAGGGATGCGTATGTCATAGAGGCGCCGAAGTCTCTACTACCATACGAAACCTAATAATAGATGCTGGATCTTTCGCAAACAGAAACGCCGAGGCTTCTGCCAATCGCGATCGATCTAGGATACATATGTCATAGAGGTGCCGAAGTCTCTACAACCATACGAATCCTAAGCATATAATAGATGCAGGATCTCTCGCAAACAGAAACGCCGAGGCTTCTGCCAATCGTGATCGATCTAGGATGCGTATGTCATAGAGGCGCCGAAGTCTCTACAACCATACGAATCCTAAGCAAATATTAGGAAATGCTAAAATAATAGATGCTGGATCTCTCGCAAACAGAAACGCCGAGGCTTCTGCCAATCGCGATCGATCTAGGATGCGTATGTCATAGAGGCGCCGAAGTCTCTACAACCATACGAATCCTAAGCAAATATTAGGAAATGCTAAAATAACAGATGCTGGATCTCTTGCAAACAGAAACGCCGAGGCTTCTGCCAATCGCGATCGATCTAGGATGCGTATGTCATAGAGGCGCCGAAGTCTCTACAACCATACGAATCCTAAGAAAATATTAGGAAGTGCTAAAATAATAGATGGTGGATCTCTCGCAAACAGAAACGCCGAGGCTTCTGCCAATCGCGATCGATCTAGGATGCGTATGTCATAGAGGCGCCGAAGTCTCTACAATCATACGGATCCTAAGCAAATATTCGGTGAAGAGTGGAAATTTTAAGGGGCTTTCTGTTCCAAAGGTAACGAATATCAGTCACAATAGTGGTAAGGGCACCTGAAATGAACAAAGGGGAATCTACAAGGGGTAAAACTGAAATTTTGCATGTGGAGGCAAAGATGATGGATTGTTATGAAGTCGCAAACGGGATGAACTCTCAGGGAGTCACAAAGGTGATAGACTCTCGGGGAGTCACAAAGGACTCTTTGGTAAGTCACAAGGGCAAAGGACCTTTAGGGAGATGCGAAGGAGATGGACTCTCGGAGAGTTGCTAATATGGGAAACATGATCTGGATTCCGCTTATCCTAATTTAGGAGGGAATGAGGCTACGAGCCATTGAGACCAAGGTGTTAGGTAAGGGATATTTTTCTTGGTTGCCTAGAGGTAGGACCTAAGGCTTTTTAAGGAAGGGGAATAAGGAAGATGGTGATCTCCTAATCTTGAGATAGGGATGCCAAAGATGTTACGGCTTCTTGGGCTTTAGATTATGTCTTGGAGATAATGTGGGTTACCTAGGCTTACAGGCTAGGGATTGGAGTTCATTTAAGCATGAGGAGAGTATTCTATCCTAGGCTTAGTGCTAGGGCTTTGAGGTTTGGGAGCTTCCTAGATGTTAGGGTTTCTAACAAGGGTTTGGAAACTGGTGTTTAAGGACCATGACTCCCCTAGGTTTGGGACTAGGGTTTAGGAATTTCCTAGGTCTAGGAGGCTAGGGCTTGGAGTTGTGGTAGGCTCAGAGGTTGCAAAGGCATTGGCTTTTTAGACATAAGGCTGGGAGTTGGAAAGGTTGTGACTTCCTAGGCTTGAGACCATGGACCGTTGGGAAGAGGGATTGCTTTTGTGGAAGGTCCACTAAGCTTGATGTTAGGGTTCACCATTTTCCGGGATTGGTGACTATGGCTTGGAAATGTTCGTGGTAACCTAGGCTTTAGGCTAGATTTTAAGGCTAAGGACTGTAAACTTCCTATATTTTGAGACCAAGGTGAAGGAATTTCCTAGGTCTAGGACTAGGGTTTGAAGGGAATGTTGAATCCTAGGCTTGATGATAGAGTTTAAAGAGGATAATTTCTACCTAGGCTTGAGGCTAGGGTTTTAGAAAGAGTACGACTACCTAGGCTTGAGGCTAGGGTTTAGAGCGAATGCGACTACCTAGGCTCGAGGCTAGGGTTTAGAGCGAATGCGACTACCTAGGCTCGAGGCTAGGGTTTAGAAAGAGTGCGACTACCTAAGCTTGAGGCTATGATTTGGAGCGAATGTGACTACCTAGGCTCGAGGGCTGGGTTTAGAGCGAATGCGGCTTCCTAGGCTTGAGGCTAGGGTTGATTGAGTTTTGGACAGGGCATTATATCCTAGGTTTTGGACTAGGGTTCAATAAAACGGAGAATTGAGATTGTAAATTTCCTAGGTTTCGAGACTAGGGTTTCGGGAATTTGGAAATGATGTTGCATACGGGGCTTTGGAAATTCCCTAGAATTTGGGCTAGGGTTAAAGGGGATGTTGTGGTTTCCTAGGCTTAAGGCTAGGGTTTAGAGAGGATATGTGACTACCTAGGATCAAGGCTAGGGTTTAGGAAGGGTGTAGCTACCTAGGATCAAGGCTAGGGTTTAATAAGGATGTAACTTCCTAGGCTTTAGGCTAGGGTTTGAAAGGATGTAATTACCTAGGCTTGAGGCTAGGGTTCAGAGAGAATGATATGACTACCTAGGCTTGAGGCTAGGGTTTAGAGAATGTGTTTACCTAGGTTTAAGGCTAGGGTTTGGAGACCGAAAGCATTTGAAGGTTTGTCTTGGTTTAGACCGAGCAAGTTTGAGGTCTAAGAGTGTTGCGGTTTGGGGCAAATGAGCTTGATACCTCGTGGATGGATAGGCTCGATAGATTAGACCTAGGTTAAAGTTCTAGGGTTTAGCTAGGGTAAGACTCAGACATGTGTTAAGGAGACTGGGGCCTAATGGAATGGTAGGCGTGAGATCTAGGAGATCGAAGGCTAGGCAGGGTAGCGTTGGGACATAAGGATTTCAAGCGGGTAAGTCTTTTGTCCTAGAGAAACCGCGTTATGGATTAGGACCAAGCAGGCTTGAGGTCGGCCAAGGAGAAATGGATTGGATTGGATGATCCTAGTACCTAATATGCATGTCGGGTTTGGGCTCTAATGTGTGCTAGGTGTGAGCCATGTGCGAGAAATGGGTCTGGACATGTGACCATGTTGGCGCTTTAGGTAAAGGGATTGAGTGTCTAAGACTTTGCTCGAGTACAATAGGTGCCTAAGTTGGATTGGGTATGCTTAGGACCTAAGTTTGTCTTAGAGGTCATTGCGCGTGACCAAGCTAGTTCGGCGATTGTGAAGGTAGGCTAGGGATGGGACCCCAAAGGTGTTAAGCGCACGAGTTCTGACCGGACGGGTCTATGGCATGGCGCGATACGCAGGAGATCCTATGTGCTTGAGCAGGTTCGAGGTTTAGGCTCGTTGGGGGAGCGATGTTTGAGATCCATGGAGTTTGAGGAGAGGATCGCGTAGGTTCGAGGTTTGGACTCGACTTGGATTAAGTAGGTTGGAGACCTAAGGGGTGAAGGTCAGGCTAGGTAGTCTCTCGTGGCTAATGGGTGACACTAGGTTTGTAGAGGGGTTTAGACCCAAGAAGCATGGATAACATAGATTTAGTTGGTCAGACCAAGAAGGCTTGGGAACTAAAGAGTTCTAAGGGACGAGCTCTAAGGTTATAGACTTAGAGGGTAGACAGTTTTGTGATCTAAAGGGTTTAGGAGTTGAGACCTAATGTGTGAATTGGATATGCTAGAGACCTATAAGGTAGGTGTTTGGCGGCCTTGCATGGACTTGGGATCTAAGGGATCGTTCAACAGGTTAGACTGGGTAGATCTAAGAGGCTGGACCTAGGAGGATAAGAGAGCTATGGCCTAGATAGGGTAAGGACGAGTATGTGTTGGTAGGTTTGAGATCTAGGAGATCGGGTAGGCTCGGGACCGGTAGGTTCGGGACCTAATAGGTCACCCTAAGGACTTGGCTTTGGCTAACCGGTTTAAGGTTTGAAGGTCTGGGTAGAACCGGTTTAAGGCCTAAGGGGTCATGCTACAAACTTGCGGAAGGTCGAACTAAGGGGTTATGATGTAATCTAGGTAAGACTTACCGGGTAGGTTCGGGACCTAAGGAGTTCTGGTGTAACCTAGGTAAGACTGACCGGGTAGGCTTGGGACCTAGAGAGTTGAGGGTTTAGTCCTAAAGGTTCCCTAAAGTGTAGGAGATAGGGTAAAGGACCGAGTCAACTCTGGGAATCACATAGATGGGTCCCGGACGGACCGAAGATGTTTTTACAATTTTGTGGAGACCGAGAGTGCGGGTTTATAAATAAAGTGTCGGGGAGGAGAAAACTTTATGAAAGTGTTATGATCTTATACAGATGCCTTATAATTAATTATGATTCTAATCAATCCAAATAGGTCGTCGCGTGCCGAGTTTGACGATGAGGGGTGCCCTTCTTCTAAGTGTATCCTTGTTGACGCCTCGGTATTCTCTGGGAAACCACATAGTCGACCCATTCCATTGGGGATTATCTAATTTGGTGAGCGGGTACCCTCCCTCCTTTGAGAAACTCTACGTCAAACTTGATGATGAGGGATGCCCTTCTTCTAAGTATATTCTTGTTGGGACCTCGGTATTCTCCGAGAAAACACATAGTCGACCCATTCTGTTGGGGAAGCCCCAGTTCGATAAGGGTGTAGAGCGGGGTATCCTACCTCCTTTAAGACGCACCCTTTTTTCTGCCTAGACCACCCTTTCGGGTTTTCAATCTAGCGGGCATCTCTTTTGCGTCATCTTTTTTTTTTTTTTTTTTTTGAAAATCATTCAGTCGACTCAAAAAAGGAAAAATAATTGTTTAAACATGCGGGGGCATTTTGGTGATAGTGAGAGGGAGAGAGAGATAGTGCTCGCATTTTGACTCTTTGGACAATTGAGTGTATATAAAAGGAAGGAATCCCCTGCTTGACAGAATGTAAGTGTTTAGCTCTTTCCTAGATTGTAGAACAGACGACTTGTCGAGACATTTGAAAATTGTTTTATTCAAGATTCTCATTTGATTGCTCGAGAATGGACCTCGTTGATTAGTTAATGAGTTATGGTTAATTGGTAAACAAGTAGCCTCAAATTAATAAATGTTTTGATCAATTGTGAGTGAAGAAGTCAGGAGTAGAAATATGGGGGAAGAGAGAAGAGAAAGAAAATTGGCTTAAGGTGGGTTGTGTATATTTTGGACCGAACCAGGAGGTTGCCTACGTTCTCCTCAAGGTGAGGAGCTCAGGTCCGCGTAGTTCGGGGATGACCCGCTTGACGATGGTGTCGGGTTTCAGTGGGTATGTGTGGGAGGAAAGAAAAGAAAGAAAGTTGGCCCAAGGTAGGTTATGTTTGGCTTTGAGTGTTGCCCGGTTGACGATGAAGTTGGGTTTTGAGTTTAGGGGTGTGAGGTTCGTTTGAGATGAGTTGTTCTTTGTAGCTCATTGCGGTGGATTACTCCTTTGTAGTTGTTGCAGTGGATTGCTCCATCGTAGTTGTCATGGGTTGCTGCCGTTTATCTACTTTGTAAGGAAAGAAAGGAAAATAGAACATTTGAGGTGAAAAGAAAATGGGACTTTTACTTTTCCATGGTGATAGCCGCTTCTATTTTTCTTTTTCTTTTTTATTTTATCTCTTTGTGCACACCCTTTTTTTTTTGCCTAGGCCGCCCTTTCGGGTTTTCAATCTAGCGGGCTTCTTTTTGTGCAATGCTCTAACTTTTGCCTAGGTCGCCCTTTTGGGTTTCAACCTATCGAGCCAATTTTTTTTTTTTTTTTATATTTGTACATGAAACATTGGGCAAGACAAGCCCCTAGTTTTCTTTCGCCTCTCTCGATTGCGAGGTAGCTTCCTTATAGTTCAAGCGGCCTTTTGCTGGCGGCGGGCATCCTAGCCCCTTGATTTTCACCGGTAGAGCTCCATTGGATTATCATGTGCACCAATTAATGGCATGAATGACTTCGTGCACTTGTCTTTGCGATGGAATACGGACAGCCCCAGTGTAACGGCATGTAGTACTCATGAAGGGAACGAACCAACCTTTTAAATTGTGGCAGCATGGATGTCTATTTGATGATGATCAACCGCAGTCCATTTCTTTGTCACGACCTTATAAAAAGGGGTCTAATGGTGGGATGAGAGGCGTATGAGGATAGTGTATGGGAGAAGGTGTATATAGAGAGTGTACATGAAGTGTGTACAAGGGGTGAGTGTATAGAGAGAGTGAATGGGGGTAGAATGTAGAGAGAAGAGAAAGTGATTCGTTCATCCCAATTGGTCAAAGCATTTGTTATCTTGAGACTAATTGTATATTTAGTTATGTGAATGGTTTATGGGTCCATTTACCTTTTAATGAGTCGTCATTAATGAGTAAGATTAAGATTAATTCATCATATAAAGATATAGCAATCAAGTGAAGATGGTGAATAAGACAATTTTCATGGAATTGATTTATGCAAGATTATGTCTCAAGTCTAGAGAGAAAAGAAATAAAGACTCTTTTATTATTTGAAAGAAAAATGACTAATCCGGGGTGGACTTTTACTAAAGAAACAAAAATAGTCTAAGGTGGACTTTTGACTAAAGACACTTTAGAACCTACGAAGACTGAATGACCCTTTTTATTTATTATTTAAAAGAGGTAGCCCCAGTTTGCTCTTTCTTGTTTGGACTTTGCTCACGCCCATGCATTCCTATCGCGGGTGATGGCTCCGCTATCAATAAGGCTTTGGATCTTCCTTTTCAATTGGAGGCAACCTTCAGTGTCATGCCCAATGTACTGGTGGTATTTGCAGTATTTGGAGGGATCCAAGTCTGGTCTTACCCTGTTTGGTTCATAGTTGAGTAGAGGAGCCAACTTGCCGGCTTGAACCAAACCTTTGAAGAATTTGGCTAACGGCATACCTAAGTCGTCGAATTCGCGTTCGTCCTTCCTTTCACGAACTGTCTTTGAGGGTGATTTAGGTACCGGTACCCCTTGTTGATGAGTAGTCATAGGAGGCATCCCGACAGGGAAAGTCTGTGGTGGCCCGTACATTTGAGGAGCGTACGGGTGTTGACATTGAGCAAGAGGGAGAACTCGGCTGAGGTAATCATAAACGCCACGAATGTCAGACAAATGGAGCCTCTCGATATCTCTTAGGGTCTTATGCATCTCCTTCTGAAAGTGTGTTGCTTGCTCGTTGAGAATGGCCTTAAAGTGGATTGCTTGTTCATCGAGGATGGCTTCGAAGTGGGATGCTTGCTTACTGAGAGCAGTACCGGTGTAGAGGATTGTCTCGGGATCTTGGGTAGCAGCTTCAGTTTCAACTTCGATGTTCCTTGCAGCCGACATGATGCAGAACTCTAGTCATGAAAGAATTAGATTCGTATTTAATGATAAGGCATCGTTATAAAATCATTTTTTGGAAAAGAGTCGGTCTCCACATTTTTGAAATGCATTTTGGTAAAAAATTAAAGTTTGACCGGGCCGAAGTTGCCTACGTTCCCCTTACCATGAGGGAGAGGTCCCACACAATAGGAGGCTCAGGTCGCCGTAGTTCGAATCAAGTTAGACTTTTAAAAAGAGGTGAGAGGTGACTATAGGGGTCAATTTGATAGAGTCTTTTTAAGATAAAGAGCGATCTTGAGGTCAAAAGCAGGAGATGACTCGGTCCTTGGTCAAGCATGGGTGAGGAAGACCTATAGGAGTTGGTTTTGATTGAGTCTGGTATGGTTTGACTTATGGTTTGACCTAAATTTGACCTAAGGTTTGACCTAAGGTTTGAGACAAGAAGTGGTTCAAGCTAGAATGCGACGATAATGGTGGGTTGACCTAGATGGGTAAAGGATAGGTCGACCTAAATGAGAAGGGTTGGATTGACCTATATGGTGAATGAATCAAGATAGCGGGTTGTAGCGGGTTGCCTATGGGATGATCTAAGCGGGATAGACATGGTTTGACCTAAGCGGGTCGAATGTGAGCTGGTTGACCTAAATGGTTGACCTATACGGGTTAAACATGGGTAGGCTGAACTATTCGGGTTTGTTGACCTAGGGAGGTCGGTAGATAGATTCCAGACGGGCAAGTCGACTTAAGCGGGCCAAGGATTGACCTAGATGGGTCAAAGGTAAAGGGGTAGTTTTAACCTAAGACGGACGAGTTGACCTAGATGGGTCGAGGATGGTGTGTGGACCTAAACGGGTCGAGATGGGTTGACATAGGTTGGTATGGACAACGGTGGGTCAAATAATGACCTAGGTGGGTCAGGATGACGGTTTGACCTAAGCGGGTTAAGGTCAAAGGTAATTGGGTTCACCTATGGGACCAAAGATTGACCTAAGAGGTCAATAGCGGATAAGGTTGACCTAGGGGTCAAAGGTTGACCTAGGGGTCAAAGGTTGACTTAAGAAGTCAAAAGGTGATTGGGTTGACTTAGGGAGTCAAAGGTTGACCTCAAAGGCCAAAGGCGGATAAGGTTGACCTAAGTGGTCAAAGGTTGACCTAAGAGATCGAGGGGTGATAAAGTTGACTTAAGGGGTCCAAGGTTTGACCTATGGGGTCAAAGGAAGATGAGAATGACCTATGGGGTCAAAGGTTGACCTACGAGGTCAAAGGCGGATGAGGTTGACCTAGGGGTCAAAGGTTGACCTAAGAGGTCGAGGGGTGACCTAAGAGGTCGAAGGTGATAAGGTTGACCTAGGAGGTCAAGGGTTGACCTAAGAGGTCGGAGGTTGATAAAGTTGACCTAGGGGGTCAAGGGTAGACCTAAGAGGTCAAAGGCGGATGAGGTTGACCTAAGAGGTCAAAGGCGGATGAGAATGACCTATGGGGTCAAAGGTTGACCTAAGAGGTCAAAGGCGGATGAGGTTGACCTAAGGGGTCAAAGGTTGACCTAAGAGGTCGAGGGGTGACCTAAGAGGTCGAAGGTGATAAGGTTGACCTGGGAGGTCAAGGGTTGACCTAAGAGGTCGGAGGTTGATAAAGTTGACCTAGGGGGTCAAGGGTAGACCTAAGAGGTCAAAGGCGGATGAGGTTGACCTAAGAGGTCAAAGGCGGATGAGAATGACCTATGGGGTCAAAGGTTAACCTAAGAGGTCAAAGGCAGATGAGGTTGACCTAAGGGGTCAAAGGTTGACCTAAGAGGTCGAGGGGTGACCTAAGAGGTCGAAGGTGATAAGGTTGACTTAGGAGGTCAAGGGTTGACCTAAGAGGTCGGAGGTTGATAAAGTTGACCTAGGGGGTCAAGGGTAGACCTAAGAGGTCAAAGGTTGGTAAGGTTGACCTAGGGGGTCAAATGTTGACTTAAATGGATAAGATTGACCTAGGGGGTCAAAGGTTGACTTAAACGGATAAGATTGACCTAGGGGGTCAAAGGTTGGCCTAAGAGGTCAAAGGGTGGTAAGGTTGACCTAGGCGGTCAAAGGTTGACCTAGGAGGTCAAAGGTAGATAAGGTTGACCTAGGTCAAAGGTTGACCTAGGGGGTCAAAGGTTGGCTTAAGAGGTCAAAGGTAGATAAGGTTGACCTTGGAGGTCAAAGGTTGGGAAGGTTGACCTAGGCGGTCAAAGGTTGACCTAGGAGGTCAAAGGTGATTAGATTGTCCTAAGAGGCCAAAGGATGGTGGGATTTTGGCCAAAGCGGGTCGAGATGAAGGGTAGACCCAAATGGATCGCAATGATGGGTAGGTAACCTATATAGGCCAAGATGAGGAATTTTGATAGATAGCCCAAGGGGTGAGCGATGGACCTTAGAGGTCGTCTAGATGCAATGCACATTTTATTTTGCGAAATGTTTTTGCATTTATTTACATCCTAAATGGTTGGTCCGATGAGTGTCCTAATCTCTATGTGTGGGTTGACACGGGTTAGGTTAAAGGTTCCCACCGCTCGCGGAACGTACACGGTGAGTGGAGTAGACAAGTGACTCGAAAAGAGGGCGGCAGTAGCACACAAATTCCCGCACATCGAATACTCCGGGTGATAGGGACCTGTGCAGTGCTGACACGGACTAGTGGTAGTGTGTGGCAAGAAACTAATTCTTTTTAAGGAGAAAAGAGAGAAGTTTTGAATGTTTGAATGATGCTATGCAATGCAATGCAGGAGAAGGAAAATAATGTACAAAGGAGCATAGCAGAGTTTTGTTTGACCCTAATACTAAAGCGAAGATAACAAGGGTACATGGTACAAGTTACAAGGTACAAGTATTAACATGGCGGAGTGCGCGGGTGCATGTGTAAACATGGCTTAACTGTAGGGGGCACGTGAAAACATGGCAGGTGTGTGCATGTGTAAACATGGCAGGTGTGTGCATGTGTAAACATGGCAAGCATCATGATGTGACGAAAGTTAGACCCACTAAGTTTGAAAAAGTTTCAAAGCAATCCCCAGCTGAGTCGCCACTATGAATACGTGTGTTTGATTTTGGGAATATATTCATAGTAACATTAAAATTATGAGAGTCGCCAAGCCGTTTTAATTATAGCCAAAACATTGAAAAAGGCATTTTGGTGGGTTCGGGGGTCAAATTACAACAAGAGAAGAATATTGAACGTTATCACTCCTATTGCCCGAATTGATCGGTCTTTCTATCATGATGCGGTGTTAGTAGTGTGTTAATGATTTAGACCAGATCCGAAGATTGCCTACGTTCCTCTCAATGTGAGAAGCTCAGGTCAGCGTAGTTCGCAGAGAATTAGAATAGGCAGAAGAATCGGGATCATGCATAATGAGGGGGGAATTACCTAAAGATTAGGGTTTAGAAGTAGTTCCTAGATCATCCTCGGGTTGATGAACCCTCGATCATCATCGGATATGAAATAACATGTAATTATGAAGATCACAACCCTAAATATAGCATAAATAAGGTTTTAATCTATGAACACGAAGAACATGCGAAGAACATATTATGAACATATGAATGAACATGCAAAGCATATGAAGAAGCTATGAATAAACATGTAAGAACATGAATATAAAAGATCTACATTAAAAATGATGCAAGAACACGAAGAAAAAGTTAGAAAACTTACCTATGTTGGCAAGAAATGAACCTTTATCTCCTTGAGTGTTTAAATGCTTAATTAGGGAGCAAAATAGTGTTTAAGAACTCCAAAATTCATACTTAGAGCTCTCCAATTCGGATCCTTAAACCAATAGCATGGGATTTATTTATATAGTAAACTGAGGGAGAGATCTGACGGTCCAGATCATCCGGGGCGGATGTGGCCGCGTGGCCAAGATGGAGGGCGGCGGCGAAAGTGGCCGCGTGGCCATCGTTGCGCGCTGACTTGAAATTCAAGCTAGGGTTTTACTGTTCATACAAGGCAACCCTAAATGTCCATATTTAATGTTTTCTATAACATTGTGCTATTTTTGGGAATCCGGGACAAGTCTTTGCAAGGTTTCTAATTCCTATAAAGTCCTTGTATATTTGGGAAAGCCCTAATAAACTCATTTTCAGATCGGGTACTAACAGCCACGGGCTGAGGTTGACCGCTTCGAAAGAGTCAAGGTCGGGTGGAGCTTGAAACTTTCTAGGACGGGCCTCGACGGGTTTGGGGTTAAACTTGTGCGACTCGATAGTGAGCAGTTCATAGGAATATGTGCATGTAGTGTGAGGTCTAACAAGTGACAAAATATTTTTTTATATTTTTAAAAAAGAAATAAAAAAAAAAAACAAATAAGCACATAATTACAACTTTCGAATCACCAGTGTGACCGATAAAATAAAACACAAAAACTAAAACAGTCTGAAGTTCAGAATAACCACTGATGCAGGCAACTGTGCCCACACCCCCATCACACTGCTCTGTTCTGAGACCTGTTTCTGTTCTGGGAACCAACCCAGAAGCGTGCGCCTCTGAGTGTTGATACGGGATGCGCGCGCGTGGCGCAATGCTATTAGGAGGCGCGCGCTTCTGGGTACACCTGTCAGATTGTCAGATTTTGGACTCAGGGGATTGCCCTGGTCCTATGTGTATTATTGTAACCCCTGCAGAAATGATTAGTGGAGAATAGTAGAAGAAGAAAATGAAGAACATGAAGAAGCGGGCGATTCTGGTCCTTGATGCGGGATGCGCGCGCCTTAGGATGAAGAGGCCAGAAGCGCGCGCCTCCCCCATCAGGAGTCAGAATGCCCAGAAAAGATGTAGATTTTGATCAGAATGCAAGTTTAACCCTCAAACGTCCCAGCAGAGTCGCCACTGTAGATACCCCGGGAAACCACGGCTTGGCTAGAGCGGTGAATTATCCTAGGATGTCTAACTTGTTTTTAGAGTCGCCACCTATGTTTTGAGGAACATAAGAAAAACCTATTGATAATAGCCTAAGTTTGATTACGAAAACAGAGATTCTTTGTTTTGAGGTTCGGGGGTTAGATTACTAGATGGGAAGTACCGAAACACCCATCTCTCCCAACTAAAGTTGGTCTTGCTTGATCAAAATCTACATGAATGATAAACGTTCTTCTTCTTCTTCTTTAAATCATAAAAAGGGGTTGTAAAATAGAGTTTGGAATGTAGGAGATAACTCTTTAACTGACCTCAATGAGATGAGGTGATCATTAGAGTCATGTCCCAAAATGATTTAGGTGATTGCACTTTGATAATACAAAAGAAAGAGAAAAGAGATGAAGTTGAGAAGGGGAAAGAAATAGCTTTACCTAGACTTCAAGAGACCTCAAACACTTTTTGTTGAATTACTTGGAGAAATCCTTTGGAAAATGCTTTGAGAGTAGGAAATTTGGTAAAGTCAAGGTCTTTTGGTCAAAGTTTCTGTCTTAAGTTTTCGTCACTTGAAATTGGAGGTAAAGGGAGGTTTTTATAGGTTAAAGAGGGATGTTTTTTTGCGCCAAAACTCAGTCACCAAGAAATCCTTCCCGGGCAAAATCCTGTAAATTGAGCAAGGGAGAGAATCCTGGCCAAAAATCTGTAACTGACGCCCAGAGGCGCGCGCTTCCTGCTTTGGGGGCGGGAGGCGCGCGCGTCTGGCTCCTCCTGTCGGAGGCGCGCGACTCAGAGAAGGCAATTTTGACAGAATGGACTAAAAATTCAGCCCTGTTATTCAGTTTAGTCCCTGGACTTAACGAAGTCAGTCAAGAACTTAACGGAAGTGACAGAAACTAACGAGAAACACTTAAAATGGGGAGAAACAAAAGATCAAATGTGCAATCGGGGTGAGAGGTCCAAGGCGGGGTGTCTACAGTGATGCATAAGGTCGAAGGCGACCTGACCAATCACGAGGTCCTCTCTCTCCTCATCCCCGATGGCATAGGAGTTAAGCATGTGAGTCGGTTGGTCCAAAGGCACGATAAGATCCAGCCTACCACCATTCTGCTGGTGAGAGACCCGCTCTCCCAAGTAGAAGCATCCCCCACCGAGGCCAATCATCAGCAATCTCAGGCCCGCATACCCATAAGCCTGCGCAATCCCTAAACTCCTCCAAGCGAATAGAGTAGTAGCAACCTCTGGGACGACTACCCACTCATCAAGGTATTGCTGCATATGCTCCACAGGCAAGTCTGCCCCCTCAGCCTGCTCATCACGGGTATCTCTGTTACCCCTACGCCACCTCAATATATTTCGGAAACCTGATGGTGTTGTCCCAGAGATCAAGGTTGTAAAGGCCGAACATGGCGTAACTCCAAGCCTACAGATGGGAGAAACATGGAAAATATCAACATACAATGGCTAAAATAAAAATGCTACCGAGACAAAGTAAACTGGGGCTGAAATAAAAAGGGGAATACAGCAAAGAATGAGTATTGTACCTCCCAAGCATGGCTGTAGCCGCCTAAGCCAGCGTTCGCCCGATCCCGCAAACTCTTGTCCATGGCTATGTAACATTGAGCCAAACCAGCTAAGCCCCAACTGGTATCGGTAATATGTTGCATATCCCTCAGGCAGCTCAGCAAAGTAAATAAGACAGTTGACGCATGGTTGGCAAACAGCGTCTCAAAAAATGCCCACCACAAAAAGCCGTGGACAGCTATGATGCGGGTATTGACAAATTGCATCTGACCTGCATTGGGGGTGACATAAGCATCCACCTTATCCCTCAAGGCTTTTGAGAGGGACACCCTTGCCTGAGGTACGCACAGTGAAGCCCAACAGTCGCCTCATATCATCACTACTAGGAGAAAAGTCCGTATCTACCCGATCGGATCACCGGCGATGGAAAGCCCAGTAATGGCGTGAAAATCAGTGGGAGTCATGGTAACCTCGCCCCACCTCATGTGCATCATGTGGGTACTATCCCACCACCGCTCCCGAATAACCTGGAGTATGTGGGTGTTCCTCTGCTCACCCACCAAGCCATCAAAGAAGGGCTTAAGCCCATATTCTCGATATCCTCCTTCAACTCAACGTTAAGAGTTGCCCACCTCTCAGCAACCGCTCGCACGCTACACCTACAGTTGTTGATAACTCTGAATGCCTGCAAACAACAAAGACAAAAGAAACAAATATCAGAAAAACGGTAAAATCCTCATTTAAACATTTTACCCAAGATCGCAGAATTGCCTTGAACGATAGTCAAAATCATGTACTACTATACTACATTGATTATCAACATCAACAAGGGTAAAATAGCATCCAAAAATCAGCCATGCATGGTAAACCCTAGCAGCAGCAATTCTAGGCAAAAACCTGAAAAAAAGTCGACAAAATCAACTGCGAAAGCACCAAATTGAGGCATGCAACAACGAAATTAAAATGGATACTCAACAAAAAGAAGAGATCCTTACCCTTCTCGTCTGAACGGTGTGGGAAAAATGTTCCTCGAGGAGCGGACACAACTCATCCGTCCCCCACAGCTTTCCCTTTATATGCCTACTGAAAAGGTGTTCCTTGTGAGAGATCGAAAATCACTTGAACTTGAGAAAAATGAAGATTTTTGGGAAGAAAATCGCCTCAAGTCAGAGAACTCTCGAAATTAAATAAGAAAAGTGATTTTGAAATCACAAATCAGCGCCTGATATACCTCTGTTCTGCTCAAAACAAAGATGCCTCGTACGAGGTATTCCTCAGAAAGTCCCAGAAAACCCTATTTTCTTGGAAGAATTCCAGAAAAGCCCAGCTTTTTTACAGAAAGGTCAAAAAAAGCCCTGCTTTGACTAAGAGGTCGAATCTGAACCCGGTTCAAGATGGAACATTGAGTCATCAAGAAAGGAATATTTTCTAAATTGGAACAAGTGAAGTTGTTTCTCAGTACGAATCTATTCTCACCGCGGATCCAAGATCATGGGTGAGCAACAAAATTCCACATCAACAAATTGGAATCCCACAACTGTTATCAAGACAAAGGTTAATAACACAGGATTCACCCCCTCAGAGTCCCATAATTGTCATCAAGGCAAAGGCTAATGGCATAGGATTCACTTTTTCAACGGAAAGGAAGTCTCGTTGGAAGGAGAAGAAAGGTCTGAGCAATTGGCGTCTCCAAATCTGGAATCCCATAATTGTCATCAAGGCGAAGGCTAATGGCATAGGATTTACTTTTTCAACGGAAAGGAAGTCTCGTTGGAAGGAGAAGAAAGGTCCGAGCAATTGGCGTCTCCAAATCTGAAATCCCATAATTATTATTAAGGCGTACGCTAATAACATAGGATTCACACCCAAAGCACCCTATGGTCACTGAGGCATGAAAGTAAGCACGTCTATGGTCATTCTGTCACCAACAAAACTGAAGACGGTTCATCATCAACAACAGGGTATATTCAGAATTGGGTCAAGGACATTGATTCCTCAGTATGGATTGCAACTGGAGACGGTTCGTCATCAACAAAAGAGTATATTCAGAATTGGGTCATGGACATTGATTCCTCAGTATGGGTTACTCTCTAAACTCTAAACTTTACTTAACTACAGTATTGTTTTCAAAATACCTCAAGTGAACGTTTTGTGTGTTTTTGGAGTCTAACTACGTTTGGTCTGAATTCCTTCCAAGGAATACGTAGCCTGGTTTTCAGCACGACCATACCCAAAGTTCTAAATGGTGTCTTTTCTATCGACGACGTTACTTCATTCATAAATATCGTCGTCGAGGGGCTCTTTAGACACCCCATTTTGAACGTTCATTCATAATCACACTACTTCTGTGTTTCGCCTTTGATTTGGGTCGAAACTCATTAAGTTTGACATGTTTTGTTAAGTTTCTGACTGACTTCGTTAGTTAGGGGCCAAAATGAACATTAAAACTTAAGAAAAGGGCATTTTTGTGATTCAAACACAAGATGTCTTGTACGAGACATCTCATGTCTCGTACGAGACATCCCCCTTTGACAGTCGGGTTTTCAGCAGTTTCCTTGTTGATCTCAACCTTGTTTCTTGGCAAACACTCCTCAATTCGGGAAAGATGGAAATGACGATCAGAGAGTCCAAATATGCCCCCTTGGAAATCAGGTCTTTGTGATTCCCATCCAAATTAAACCCCTTGGCTTGGTCCCTAAGTCATTAAACCCTATAAATATAGGTGTTTTTGGACTAGAAAAAAAGAGATGAAGGTTTTCTAAGACTCCCTACACTCAAAACCCATCAAGAAGGCTCTCATAATCAGCCTCTCTTCCTCACCCACGATATTTAGAAGATCATAACACAATTTAAGTCAAGTTGTTTGGATCATCAAGGCCTTTGGTCAAGGCCATCCATAGGATTCTCGAAGAACGCTTAGGTAACTCCTTTGTTTTCCTCTCTTCTCATCTCCTTCTTTGCTTTGAAGTAGTGTGATCCTATCAAAAGGATCAGCCTAGAGCCTCTCCAATCCATGGAGATGGTCTCGAAGCACATGATCCGACATTCCCAATAAATAAGAAATTATTTATTTGGCTTCTTTAGTACATGTTTTTCATAATTTTAAGATGATAATGATGATGATTTCGTAAGCAAGACCGATCCTAGATCGGGTGTATTGGGTGCTCCTTGACCTTCCCAATCCATAACTTAACCCCCGAACTCAAGAATCTCACGGTCTGTGTTCCGATAAACATGGTGGCGACTCACAACAAACCGAGCAACAATCAAGTCCTTAACAAACAACCCCTATACAACGAAAGCCCGACAGCGAAAAGGACACGCGCTCACAGACCCCTATGAGATTTATGTCATGGTCCTAATGTCATAATTAAGTCTCATATTGTTATATCACTAGAATCTTTAGACCTAAGGTTATTACAGTCTTCCACATGGTGAACATTACGTTTGACATATTCAAACGTTACACTTAACCGGGTAGATATAAAGAATATGATTGGCGTAATCAGAATCAGTACACACCCCATTTTGGATGTTCATTTATAACCACACTACTTCTGTGTCTCGCCATTGATTTGGGTCAAAACTTGTTAAGTTGGACATGTTTCGTTAAGTTTCTGACTGACTCCGTTAGTTAGGGGCCAAACTGAACATCAAAACTATCGCAGAGGGCAAAAAAGTGATTCCAGCAATTAGATGCCTCGTACGAGACATTAATGTCTCGTACGAGGTATCCCCCTCGACAGTCGGGTTTTTGGTCAGTTTCCTTGTTGATCTTAACTCCTTTTCTTGGCAAACACTCTTGCAATCCGGGGAAAATCCCATGGCCGATCCTAGAGTCCTAAAATAACCTCTTGAGAATTAAGTCTTTGATTCCCAACCATAAACAACTCTCCAACGTGAACCCTAGGTCACCAAAAACCTATAAATAAAGGGTTTCTTTCACTCTAAGAGAAGGAGGAGAATTTCTAAACAGCCCCAAGGCCGTTAAACCACCAAAAATCTCTCATAATCAGTCTCTCTACCATACCAACGAAATTTGGAAGATCAGAAGCCTTTAGTCAAGGCCACCCATAGGATTCTTGAAGAAAACTCTTAGGTAAAATCTTTGCTTTCTATCTTCTCATCTCCTTCTTTGCTTTGAAGTAGTGTGATTCCATGAAAGGATCAGCCTAGAGCCTCTGCAATCCATGGAGATGGTCTCAAAGCACATGATCCGACATCCCAAATAAATAAGCAATTATTTATTTGTTTCTTTTTCTCCTTTGGTATACGAATGCATGATTTTGAAACAAGGATGATGATTTCTTAGCAAGACCAATCCTAGATTAGGTGAATTGGTGCTCCTTGACCTTCCCAATTCATAACTTAACCCTCGAATCCAGACATCCCGGTCCGTGTACCGACAATAACATGGTGGCGACTCTCGAATCAATAAGAAGGTAAATCGAAGGACGAAAACGTGCCTCATAGCAAAACCTCACGCGTAAAATAGTGGCAACTCTGCTGGGGATCAGATCACAGTAAGTGGGTTAGACTTGCGTCAAAAGAAATCATCGTTGTTTCAAAATTATGCATTCTGTACGATAATTTGTTCCCAGACTGGGATGCCTCGTACGAGGTATCACTTGTCTCGTACGAGACATCTCAGTTCTGGCTGGTGGATCTGACTCTCTGGTTTGAAAAGGGAAGTTTGTTTGGTTCAAACACGTATACAGAGTCTTAGACATGCTCTCCCCTCTGTTTCTGAGTCCTGGGACCTTCCTAACGACGAAGAAACTCCCCATATATCATAAGGCTAACCTTTGTTTTGCAGGAGTATGTGCTAAATGCTTTATTTTCTGCTTTGCTTATGTTTGCCTTTATGTGTGAACTACAACGGCCTGAGTTCCTCCACAAGAGGGAAACGTAGGCGGCCACTTGACCCGGCCATTGCTTGTTTTTGTTTTACTTTCAAAAAAAAAAAAACTTTCTATTTTCTCCTTGTCACCTAGATCTTGACTCTCACACACGTGCACACATATAGAATAATTGCACTACATACCCTATAAACCCGGGTCCCAATCGAAGGACGAATGTCGGTCAGCACCCCCATTCTAACGAATGGCCCTCGCCGGTCTCTCTAAAGATGGTGTACCCACTCCGTGACACGCTCCTAGACTGTGTTCATGGGGAGCCTTAGCCATAAGCCTTGCATCAACCTCATGCATACATACTAGATAATAAGACACCCCTCGAGACCGGTCGGTTCGATTCTTAGGGCTGTTTTAATCTTTGCCCAAGATAACGCATTTTTACAATCTATAATCCTCCCTTGTGAATATGACGAATGTCCCTTCGGTAAAATGTTGAACAAAGGATTTTGAAAGAATGGAGAACCTCTCTACGGGAATCCGAGTTTGTGTTTTCCTACTTTCACCATTCTGTTCGGGATTGTGGATGCCATTTTGGCTTAGTTTCGACCACACCGTTCAACATGTCCCTTTCGGTTGTCCCTTAAAATTCACAAGGTTTGATTGCATTAATGAGTTGTTAAACAAAGTGCAAAACAACTACGGAATCACTTAGGTTTGGCTTAATTAAGTTGTGGATTCCGATGAGAATATGGGACCCTTGCCCGAATTGTCCGTTTGGGAGAGTGCAATACAGGTGAAAAACAAGGGGCTCATATTCTGGGTGACAGAATCCACTGTTCCAGGATGAACTAGAGTAGTAACCTTTTAAAATGGATTAAATTCTATTCGGCCAATAGGATTAAAATTTGCAATCTGACTGTTAGGCTGGATGCCTCGTACGAGACATCCATTGTCTCGTACGAGACATCCTCCATTTTATATGAATCTTCCGTGTTGGTCAACCCCTGTTTCATAAAAGCCGACTTGTTGGGACCCCAGCCTGGATTTGACACAGTTTCTGTACTCTAGGTCCGTCCGATCAGCAAAGTAGCTCCATACTCCTAACACAATGTCCGCCTGCACAGAAATGTCTCTCAAAGAAATCTCACAAAGTCTGCGCTTCAAGATGGAAGCCACCGGAGGTTGGAACGAAGGCCTACCCAACGGAGAAGCCCCGGAGATCAACATCATGCAAGAATTTCGCTTTAGAGGGCTCGACTGTGCCTCCTATCATGCTCATGACCAAGTCAAAGAGCGTAAATAACAAAGCGAAAAGGACTGGCTTGAAATCGAGAGAATGATCGACGGCAGTAAGCTCGAAATGTTACAAGCTGAATACAATGAAATGAGTAAGTGGTACAATGCCTCTGTCCAAAGAGCCCAAGATTTAGAGGACAACCAAGAGAAGGTCATCAATGATGAGGTAGGTAACTGCATCATCCTGCTTTATCAAGACCTAAAGAACCAAACGGAGGAAGAACATAATCATCACCTCAATGTCATGAGGGACCACTATGAGAGCATCATGCAAAGCCTCCAACCCAAGCCACCAAGGGTCTACACCGATTTGAGCCGAATCCGACTTGGTAGGGTGTTCCAAGAGCTTGAGAGGGAAGGCAAGTTACCACCTATGAGGGGCTACAAACCCAAATATAAGGGAGCCGGAAGGGCCTTGCACCTGTATTGCTACTACCATCAGTGCCGCGGCCATCACACCGACAAGTGCAATAACTTAAGAGATAAGATTCAAGATCTTATCGAACAAGGCACTCTACATATAATAGGCGATGGGATTGGCCTTGTGATAAAGAATTAGGGGTCCAAACCTCAAGCTCCTTTTCCACTACATTAGTTAGTAGTTTAGTAGACTAGTTTTTGCTTCATTTTCATAGAGTAGACGTTTCTTTCCTTTATTTTGTTAAACTAATCTTTTTTTATTTCATTCCTTAAGGGATCCTACTCAGTCAAGAATCATTGTGAGTGAGATCATGCCCTCCTATCAAATTAAATTTTTAGTAATAGTTAGTTTCTTTTAAATTTCTCACTTTTTCGTATTTTTCCAAAAAGCAAAGTAGTGTGGAGATGGTAGAGGTGCACAATGAAAATGACAATTCAAAGGCGATTCCATTCTCCGGAACGCGTCCAGTACTTAACATGATGCCAAAGGAAGGGCATTTCCCCAGTCTTGGACTTGGCAAGCATTTACAAGGGATAAAAGAACCACCACCTGTCGTTCTATACCCCCCCCAGAATATGGTCTAGGGTATGTATCACCACTCAAAGGCATCCCTAAAGAAGAAAGGGATTGGACTTCGTACATTGTACCACTAGCACCGCCCTATCGAAAGACTCTAAACGGGTACTTTGTACGCGAGGGGGAAAACTTGCCATACTTCATGTTCCCTGAACCATGGATTAATCATAAGGGGAAGCGCCAACCGGGCTTTGAAATCTTCAGTGACTGTGATCCGTACTCACTAGAAACAGAACCGATGAAGTTCTCATGGCTACCTCGAGAATTAGGGGGTACCAAGGCCGAGACATTCAGTGAGTGGGACTTTGTGTTGGGAGAAGACCTACTGCACCAATTTCTCAACCTTTGCAAGCTAAAGGACACTCAGATCAATGCAATAGACAAGGGGGACACTCCGAACCAAGACTACACCGAGCTCATCAAGAAAAGTGACGAGCCTATTCAGAATTGGTATATAACTGGGGGACCCATAGCAAGTGAAGACTTCCTGATCAAGGAATTAGGATGTACTCCCCATCCCCGTAGAGCAAGAAAATTTGTAACTCTTACCTTAGAGTCAGATACCGCTACCGATGAGCTCACCCAAGAGGACTTGGATGCCATCGCGGAACGTGTATTCCCCTACTTTCCTAATGAAAAAATAGATCTTTCTGAGTATCCCAAGATTGCAAGCGTCCTAAATGATGAATTAACTAATAACTCTAACGAATTAGATAATAATGAGTCATATGACGAGATAGATCAAGAAAACAAACAAATCTTATAAGAAATTAATAAGCAAGTAGGTCTTTGTGGCGCAAATGGTCCTATTGATGCCGAAGAAAAAGGTCATAAACCATACCATGGTCGCATCGGCAGGAGGTACGAGTTCCTCAGACATGTCGTACTGTGCGGGAAGATCCTCAGTATTCTCTACTCCCTCAGCCACGATGTAGGTAAAAGAAGCTGGTCCAAGCTGTGGACGAAAAGGGATGTGGGCAACTCCCTAGGCCTCAGCATGATCACCGTCTATAATCAGCTGGGGCATGAGACGAGCAACGAAGTCCTGATAATCAGCCTCCAAGGACATATGATCAAAGGCATCCTGACCAATAATGAGGTCCCCTCTCTCCTCCTCCGCGATGGCATAAGAGTTCAGCATATGAGCCGGCGGGTCTAAAAGGACGATGACATCGAGTCTGCCACCACCCTGCTGGCGAGAGACTCTCTCTCCTAAGTAAAAGCATCCCCCGCCAAGGCCAATAATCAACAGCCTCATGCCAGCGAAACCATAAACATGGTCAATACCCAGACCCCACCAATGAAAGAAGGCAACAGCGGACTCAGGGACGGCCTCCCACCTGTCATAATACAGCCTCATGCGCTCCATTGTCATGTCAACCCCCTCGGCCTGCTCATCATGGGTATCCATGTTATCCCAGCGCCATCTCATAGTATCTGGGAACATGACAGTATTGTCTCGAAGGTTCAAAGTGAAGAGACCAAACATGGCGCCTGCAAAATGGGAGAAACATAAAAGATGTCAATACACAGTAGCTAAGATAAAAATGCTATCAAAATAAACTGGGGATGAAACGAAGGATGAATACAGAAAAAGGTGAGTATTATACCTCCCAGGCATGACTGTAGCCACCCAAGCCAGCGTTCGCCCTATCCCGCGAACTCTCATCCATAGCCACATAGAAGTGGGCCAAGCCAGTAGAACCCCAGCTAGCATCAGTAATATGCTGCATATCTCTCAACACACTCAGCAGAGTAAAAAGGGCAGTTGACGCATGGTTAGCAAAAAGCATCTCAGAAAAGGCCCACCACAGAAAACCGCGAACAGCTGCAATGCGAGTACCGGTGAGATGCATCTGACCAGCATTAATAGCCACGTAGGCATCGACCTTATCCCTCAAGGCCTTCAGAGGGACACCCTTGCCTAGGGTACGCAGAGAGAATCCCAGAAAATGCATCATGTCATCCCTGCTAGGAGTGAAGTCTGCATCCACCTCAAGCGGCTCACCGACGATGGCAAGTCCGGTAATGGCATGAAAGTCAGTAGGGGTCATGGTAACCTCCCCCCACCGTATATGCATGGTGTGAGTATTATCCCACCAACGCTCCCGGATGGCCTGGAGTAAGTGCACATTCCTCCTCTCACCGACAAGGCCGTTAAAGAAGGGTTTCAATCCGAGATTCTCGATCTCTTCCTTCATCTCGCCATTGAGAGTTTCCCACCTCTCAGCGACCGCCCATATGCTGCCTCTACAATTATTGATCAACCTAAATGACTGCAAACAACAGAGACAAAAGAGACAAATGTCAGAAAATTGGTAAAATCCTCATTCAAGCATTTTACCCAAAAAGTCGCCGAATAGCCTAAAGCGACAGTAAAAATCATGTAATACCATACTACAATGATTTCCAGCATCAACAAGGGTGAAATACTATCGAAATATCAGCCATGAATGATAAACCCTAAGCAGCGATAATTCTAGGAGAAAATTGGCGAAAGTCGAATTGCTAGAACACTAAATTGAGACATGCAGCAACGAAATTGACATGGAAACTCAATCAAAGGAAGAGATCCTTACCCGCGTAGTCCGAACGGCGTGCGAAATGTGGTCCTCCGGGAACGGGCACAACTCATCCGTCGCCCACACTTTACCCTTCATATGTCTACCGAAGAGGTGTTCCTTATGCGAACGATTAGCGCCAGCCATTAGAGAGGGTGTGGAATCGCTAAAACTTGGAAAGGGGAGATTTTTAAGAGAATAAATTGCTTAGGGTTGAAAGCTCCCGAAAACAGAATGAGAAAAGTGATTTGAAAATCACTTTCAGCGCCTAATATGCCTCTGTTCTGCGCAAAAACAGAGAAGTCTCGTACGAGACATCGTTCCCTCGTACGAGGTATCTCCAGAAAAATCTCAGAAAACCATGTTTTCTTGGGAAATTCCAGAAAAGCCCTGCTTTTTAACAGAAAGGTCAGAAAAGCCCTGCTTTAGACCAAGAGGTCAAATCTGAACCCGGTTCAAGATGGAACATTGAGTCATCAACAAATGGATATTTTCAGAATTGGAACAAGCAAAGTTGTTTCTCAGTACGAATTTATCCTCACCGTGCATCCAAGATCATGGGTGGGCAATGAAATCTGCATCAACAAACTTTAAATCCCACGACTGTCATCAAGACGTAAGTTAATGGCACAGGATTTACAACCGGTTATCCCACAATTGTCATCAAGACGTAAGTTAATGGCATAGGATTCACATTTTCCAACGTAAGGAGCAAACTCGTTGAAAGGAAAAGCGAGGTCCGAATAATTGGCGTCTCCAAAACCGGGTATCCCACGACTGTTGTCAAGACGTAAGTTAATGTTGGGTTTCGATCAAACATGCGCAGCGGAATTTAGCATTTAAAATTTTGAAACCCAAAGCCATGGATCCGTTCATATGATTAAATCAAATACAACATAAGAATAAAGGAATAAACTAACCCTTGATGGCTATCAAATTCTCTTGGTCTTTGGCGGAGGTTTGAAGACTTGATCACGATCACAAAGCTTGAACACGAACTTTGAAGATGATGATTTTCACCCTCTAACGGTATCCACACTTCGAACGAATATCAAAGGAGCTTCTTTGATCTTGGTTGCTAGACCAAATTGTGAAACACTTTTTCACAATAAAAAAGAACTATATGGAATTTATTTTGTGTATTATTTTGTTCTTCAACCAAGAATGTCTTGGAACAAAAAGTGCTGGCCGAATTTGGTCTTTTATACACAAGTATGACCTATTCCAAATAGGAAACTTGTGTCAAAATCCGTCCAAAATTCGTTTCCTAATCAAATTAGGAATCTGCCACCCGACAGTACTGTGCGGCCGCCCAAAAACCTCTGTGCGGTCGCACAACTATCTGAAACAAAACTGGTACAAAAATGGGCTAAGTGTGCGGCCACCCAGTCCATTATGTGCGGTCGCCCACTTCCCCAGAAAGTCCAGAATTTCCAAAATTCCAATATAGTCCTTTTAAAGATTCGTTCTATTGTGTGTGACCCTCTAGGATTATACTAAGTTGGCAATGGGTTCAAACATGAAACCATAAGATATGATTAGGTTCTAGCAAACCGTCATACCTACCCAATTAGTATAACTAGATACAAGTTCGCATTCCTTTTAGAATATGTCATAATCCTTTTGTCCACGATATCATTGAACACAAGTCATGGTCAAAGAGTCAACTTGTTTTGTTCAATACTTTCTCGATTCCGAATATGTTGATAATCAAAATGACATTGATCCAATCAATTCATTTGAGTCCGGCCAAACATTTCATCAACATCATTCCTACGAGAGGCCCAAGCTTGACATCTCTCCGAGGAGGGACAAATCCATTTAGCTTATTATTCTTCCCTACGTGAATCCGATTATGCCAATCATACCCTTTATAACTACTCGGTTAAAAGTAGCGTTTGAATATGTCAAACATAATGTTTATCAAGTGGAAGACTATAATAACTTCATGTCTAAGGATTCAAATGACATAACTAATATGAGATATATGTATTGTTGGGTTTCGATCAAACATGCGCAGCGGAATTTAGCATTTAAAATTTTGAAACCCAAAGCCATGGATCCGTTCATATGATCAAATCAAATACAACATAAGAATAAAGGAACAAACTAACCCTTGATGGCTATCAAATTCTCTTGGTCTTTGGTGGAGGTTTGAAGACTTGATCACGATCACAAAGCTTGAACACGAACTTTGAAGATGATGATTTTCACCCTCTAGCGGTATCCACTCTTCGAACGAATATCAAAGGAGCTTCTTTGATCTTGGTTGCTAGACCAAATTGTGAAACACTTTTTCACAATCAAAAGAACTATATGGAATTTATTTTGTGTATTATTTTGTTCTTCAACCAAGAATGTCTTGGAACAAAATAAACCCTCTCTCAAACTCTTTGAGACTCACAAATATATTTTCTTTGAGTGCTGGCCGAATTTGGTCTTTTATACACAAGTATGACCTATTCCAAATAGGAAACTTGTGTCAAAATCCGTCCAAAATTCGTTTCCTAATCAAATTAGGAATCTGCCACCCGACAGTACTGTGCGGCCGCCCAAAACCATCTGTGCGGTCGCACAACTATCTGAAACAAAACTGGTACAAAAATGGACTAAGTGTGCGGCCGCCCAGTCCATACTGTGCGGTCGCCCACTTCCCAGAATGTCCAGAATTTCCAAAATTCCAATATAGTCCTTTTAAAGATTCGTTCTATTGTGTGTGACCCTCTAGGATTATACTAAGTTGGCAATGGGTTCAAACATGAAACCATAAGATATGATTAGGTTCTAGCAAACCGTCATACCTACCCAATTAGTATAACTAGATACAAGTTCGCATTCCTCTTAGAATATGTCATAATCCTTTTGTCCACGATGTCATTGAACACAAGTCATGGTCATAGAGTCAACTTGTTTTGTTCAATAATTTCTCGATTCCGAATATGTTGATAATCCAAATGACATTGATCCAATCAATTCATTTGAGTCCGGCCGAACATTTCATCAACATCATTCCTACGAGAGGCCGAAGCTTGACATCTCTCCGAGGAGGGACAAATCCATTTAGCTTATTATTCTTCCCTACGTGAATCCGATTATGCCAATCATACCCTTTATAACTACTCGGTTAAAAGTAGCGTTTGAATATGTCAAACATAATGTTCATCAAGTGGAAGACTATAATAACTTCATGTCTAAGGATTCAAATGACATAACTAATATGAGATATATGTAGGACATAGACCATGACATAAATCTTATAAAGCGGGTCATGTCCAGTACCTTGTTCCAAACAAGTACCCATAAATCTAACATGATCATCCCATGATCATTTAGCCTTTATACTAGTGCTTAACAAGTACTAGGGATGGAGATTATTATAAGTAAACATGAACAATAATAATAATCAAAACATCTCTTTATTGATATGAAATAAATGATAATAATTACAACGTTTATTAAACGTGCGTAGGGCACCACTACCAACAATCTCCCACTTGCCCTAGACCCAATCTCCCATGTATCTAATACCCATGGACGTAACATGACCATCATGTTTAGCTTGTGGAAGTCCCTTTGTTAGCGGGTCCGCAACATTGTCATCAGTAGGTACTCTGCATATATTTACGTCTCCCCTATCAACGATCTCTCGAATGATATGAAAACGCCTAAGTATGTGTTTGGATTTCTGATGTGCTCTTGGTTCCTTTGCTTGAGCAATAGCACCATTATTATCACAATAAAGGTCTATTGGATTAGCAATACTAGGAACCACTTCAAGTTTAGTTATGAACATCTTAATCCAAACAGCTTCCTTTGCAGCATCCGATGTAGCAATATACTCAGCTTCTGTTGTAGAATCAGCGGTTGTACTTTGCTTGGAACTCTTCCAGCTTACAGCTCCACCATTTAACATAAACACAAAACCCGATTGCGATCGGCTATCATCTTTGTCGGTTTGGAAGCTTGCATCTGTGTAAGCATTTACAACGAGATCATCTTCCATTCCTCCATAGACCAAAAACGAGTCTTTAGTTCTTCTCAAGTACTTAAGAATCGCTTTTACAGCTATCCAGTGATTTTCGCCAGGGTCGGATTGGTATCTACTTGTCATGCTCAAAGCATAAGATACATCCGGCCTAGTACAAATCATGGCATACATGATGGACCCAATTACCGAAGCATATGGAACATCATTCATTTTCTCACGCTCATCTTTTGTCTTAGGACATTGAGTCTTGCTTAGAGAAACTCCATGTAACACGGGCAAGGTGCCTCTCTTAGAATTTTCCATACGGAATCTTCTAACGACCTTGTCAATGTATGTACTTTGGCTTAAACCAAGTAGCCTCCTTGATCTATCTCTATAGATCTTAATTGTCACGACCCGAAATATAGACTCTATTTTATTAAGTAATAAAGGATTTTTATTTAATTATTTGCTTATTTATTTATTTAAATTATTATTTATTAAATAATTATGTGTGCAATTTATGTGTTATAATATTTATGCCTAGCATTTTATTCGAGTGAGTTTGGGCTAGTGTAGAAGTGTTGGGTCTTAATTATTAGCAGGGAGTGTAGTGTTTGTGTGTAGTATTGAGGAGGGGCCTGAGTGTAAGTTTTTGGAAATAATTCCCCTACACCCTCTCTTCTCCCTCACTCTTCTTCTTCTCCCAGCTCATTCTCTCTCTCTCCAAAAGAAGTTGGGTAAGTTTTCTCTCTACCTTCTCTCTACATTTCCACCATCTTCCTCTCTTTATTTCTCATTTCTTAAAACATGAAACGTGTTTAGATCGTCGCTAGATCGCGTAGAGTCAAAAAGAATCGAAATCCATCGACTTTGAGAAAATTCAAGTAAGTTGCTTTTCCCCCATTTTAATGCTAAAATGTTCATATCATGTTTAGATATTGTTTGATGTGTTACATTTGAAGTTTTGATGAGTTTTGAATTTGTTTGGAATTTATTTTGGGTTTTGATCAAAAATGGTGAAATCTTGAATGTTGGGTTTGATTCTTGATTTTGGTTGATTAAATGTTGTTTTAGGAGTCCTTTTAGACTTATAAGTTGTTTTGGTACATTAGTATGTGAGTTGGAACGTTGGATTTTGAGTGGAAATGTGTTTGGGTTGGAAAAATGGAAGAACCCATGTTGTTCTTCCCGATTTCTAGCAATTCCGGCTTGTTGGGCGACCGCCCAAAATGGTATGGGCGACCGCGCATCTTTCTGAGAGCTTTTGCTCTGGTTTTGAGGCACTTTGGGCGACCGCACAACCCACCTTGGGCGGCCGCACAGCCCTCTGAAAAGTTACATTTGTTAGTTTTGTGTGATTGAAGAATGCGTTTTGATCCAAATCTTGGGTGTCATTCTAGTTGACCTTAGTGAACATTGTAGTACACTCTAGTGAGAGAATTGGGTCCTTTGTGATCAAGTTTGTGTTTGAATTTAATCAAGTGTTAATTGGGATTTGGAACATCTTATTGAGATATTGTTGGTTTGACTTACCTTTGTGATGATCATTTAGTATAGGTTTGGGCATCTTATGATGTGTTAGTGATCATGTTCTAATAAGTGTAATCTTTTGGATTAGTTTGGAGTGTTTAGAATGGGTTCGTGATGAACGGGGATAAAGCGTGAATTGGCAATTGGGTACCTACGGTTTGATTAACCTTAAAGTTGTATTCATTCGGATCTCTTAGTTAGAATTCCAGGTGTGACGAGATGGTTGAGTTCATAGTCCTAGTATATCTTTTGAGTAAATGTTTATGATCACTTTGGTAATAGTCATTGTGCTATTTGTGAGCGACCGTTTGGGTTGCGCTCTTTATGAGTAACTTGTGAGTATCATATTTAGGATGTATTTGATACGTGCCTTGTCTTAGAATCATCTTGTTTCCATGATCAATGATGTTGTGCTCTTTATGAGTAATTCCGTTTATCGTTGTTGTGATCTTCATGAGAAACTCTTGTTATCGTTGTTGTTAAACTCTTCATGAGTACCCGTTACATCTTTATGGTGATTAATTGGTATGGTTCCCTATTTTGGAATCTTTGGTTGTTTATCGAGCTAGTATTTATTACCTAGCATTTAATTGAAAGTCCAGCTGGTTATTTGTGTATCGAGTCAGGCAATGGATAATGCTATAATGGCACAAGCCAAGTCCAGTATAGCATCGCCCATTGGTCCTTCTGTCCTCATCCAGATTGGCCTTGGTTGGGATGAGCTAGCTCCGTTGTGGGTATTCTAGCTAATCGTTTTGGAGCATGACTTTGTGGCATGGCTCCCGCCCCTTGTGGCACTTTATTATTGTTATTGGTTCCGGTACTGGTTTCTCTTCAGCTTTTATGATACTATGAAGATGAGTTGTTTGATTGATGGGTTGATTGGTCGCTTCTGACCGGGGATTCTTCTTCAGCTTTCATGCTATTATGAAGATGATGAATGGTTGGTTATTGAAGCTGCGCAGCGATCCTTTATTTGGATGTACCGGTTTGGAAACCTTGGCTAATATCCTTTGTTATGTGTTTACTTTCCGCTGCTATCTGTTGACTGTTAATTGTTACATGCTATGTGATATTTATCATTGCGTATTGCATTATAGCATGTCATGTAGTT
Source organism: Campanula takesimana (assembly GCA_026119855.1). NCBI lineage: Eukaryota > Viridiplantae > Streptophyta > Magnoliopsida > Asterales > Campanulaceae > Campanula > Campanula takesimana. The sequence goes on from JAOWBW010000467.1 coordinate 1,572,395, forward strand.
GCATTAGTAACTTACTGAGATTTTATCTCACCCCGTTTATTTCCATCTTTGTTTTTCCTTAACCCCCCCCCCCAGGAGGAAAAGGATTAGGATTCGTGGTTCGAGGAGGACGTCGAGAGGATAGAGATTTTGGGGCAGGTTGTTATGGATCGGTTTACATTATTTAAATGTATAACCTTTTGGGGATAGTTTTACCTTTATTGACGTCATTAAGAATTGTAATATTTTGTATCTTGGGTGTGAGCTTGTGGAGCTTACACTAGTTGTTTTATGGTGTTGTTAAACATGGATTTTCCAAACCTTGTATTAAAATCTTTTGGTTCAAAATGGAATTTTTAACTTCTATATTTCAGAGTTTTGGTTCTAAGTCGACGTCCAGCTCGCGATCTCGGGCCGCGGGGTTCGGGGTCGTGACATTAATGCCAAGAATATATGCGGCTTCACCCATATCTTTCATTGCGAAGCACTTTCCTAACCAAGTCTTTACAGACTGAAGTGTAGGAATGTCGTTTCCAATGAGCAATATGTCATCCACGTATAAAATAAGGAATAGCACTATGCTCCCACTAATTTTCTTGTATACACAAGGCTCATCTTCGTTCTTGATGAAACCAAACTCTTTGACCGATTCATCAAAACGGAGATTCCAACTCCTTGAAGCTTGCTTCAACCCATAGATGGATCTTTACAATTTGCATACCTTAGAATCTTGTTCAAAACCTTCTGGTTGTGTCATATACACATCCTCTTGGAGTTTTCCATTCAGAAAAGCGTTTTGACATCCATCTGCCATATTTCATAGTCATGATATGCGGCAATGGCAAGCAAAATTCTTATAGACTTGATCATTGCTACGGGTGAAAAGGTCTCATCATAGTCAATACCATGAACTTGCCTATAACCCTTCGCTACAAGCCTAGCTTTGTAAGTATGAACCTTCCCATCCATGTCAGTCTTCTTTTTGAAGACCCATTTGCATCCTATGGTTTTTACACCTTCGGACGCATCAATCAAATTCCAAACTTGATTGTCTTGCATGGATTGCAATTCGGATTCCATGGCTCCAAGCCACTTGTCCGAATCAGGAGAAGACATCGCCTCTTGGTAGGTTGACGGTTCATCATTCTCAATGATTTCTACCTCATTACTCTCCGTTACGAGAAATCCATATCTCTCGGGCTCGGATCGTAACCTACTAGATCTGCGAGATGCTTGTGTATTTAGAACAGGTTCCACAACTCCTTGTGGTTCTTGTTCTTGTTCCACTATTGGTTCAATGTTATTTTCTGGGTCTCGAATTTCTTCAAGATTTATTTTACTCCCACTGATTTCTTTGGAGATAAACTCTTTCTCTAGAAAGACACCAGTTCGGGCAACAAACACTTTGTTATCCTCTCAGTTGTAAAAGTAATATCCTTTAGTTTCCTTAGGATATCCCACGAAAATACATTTATCATATTTGTGTACTAGTTTGTCGGAGATAAGTCTCTTGACATAAACTTCGCAACCCCAAATCCTTATGAAAGACAAACTAGGTTTCTTTCCACTCCACATCTCATATGGAGTCTTTTGAACCGATTTAGTTGGAACTTGATTTAGTGTGAAAGCAGCGGTTTCTAGGGCGTAACCCCAAAAGGATATTGGAAGATCAACTTGACTCATCATTGATCGAACCATGTCTAACAAAGTCCGATTTCTCCTCTCAGACACACCATTCCATTGTGGTGTTCCAGGTGGAGTCAATTGTGAAACTATTCCACATTTCTTTAGATGATCATCAAATTCTTGACTCAAGTATTAACCACCACGATCTGATCGAAGTGCCTTTTACTTTTGCCAAGTTGTTTTTCTACTTCATTTTGAAATATTCTAAATATCTCAAATGCTTCACTTTTATGTTTCATTAGGTAAACATACCCAAATCTGCTATAATCATCAGTGAAGGTTATGAAGTATTGAAATCCTCCCCTAGCATTGCTACTTAATGGTCCGCATACATCGGATGTATCAACCCCAATAAGTCGCTTGCCCTTTCACCCAACTTGGTAAAAGGTGTCTTAGTCATTTTTCCAAGAAGACATGACTCACAAGTATCATATGACTCTAAGTCACATGAACCCAAAAGTCCGTCCCCATGGAGTTTTGAGATACGCTTCTCATTAATATGACCAAGACGGCAATGCCACAAATAAGTATGATTTACATCATTAGGTTTATATTTCTTATTTACATGATAGACATTATTTTCATTCTTGACATCCAAGATATAAAGGCCATTAAATGAATTAGCAATACCATAAAGCACATCATTTAAATAAATAGAAAATTTCTTATTCTCAATAAGAAACTTAAAACCTTCATTATCCAAACAAGAAATTGAAATAATATTTCTGCTTAAATCCGGAACATAATAACAATTGTTCAAAACAAGAATTAATCCGGAAGGTAAAGTGACTTCATAAGTCCCTACGGCTAATGCAGCAACTCTTGCTCCATTTCCCACACGTAGATCTACTTCACCTTCTTTAAGCAGTCTCCTATTCTTTAGTCCCTGTACATTTAGACAAATGTGAGAACCACATCCGGTATCCAATACCCAAGAAGCAGTGGTAGAAAGGAGAATATCTATCATATAGATACCTGAAGTCGACGCAGCCTTGCTGCTCTTCTTCTTCTTTTGCTCTTCCAAGAAAGCCTTGCAATTACGTTTCCAATGACCAATTTCTTGACAATGGAAACAGATTGCATCCTTTTGTGAATCGGGTTTTGCCTCAGAAGCCTTGGCAACCTTTGCCTTGCTTATCTTGGGTTTGACAACTTTCTTACCCTTTCCTTTGGCACTAGCCTTCTTCCCATCATGAACCAAGAGCACGGGAGAACCTTTCTCCACAATTTTCATCTCTGCAGTTTTGAGCATCCCATGCAACTCAGAGAGATTCTTATCCATTCCATGCATGTTATAATTCATTACAAACTGATTATAACTTTTAGGCAATGAATTAAGAATGAGATCCGTGGCTAGCTCCAATGGGATTGGATAGCCAAGTTTCTCAAGGTGCTCTACATAACCTTTCATTTTAAGAAAGTGAGGACTCACTTGTTGCCCTTCATTCATTTTACTAGTAGTGAATGCAACAATGGTCTTGTACCTCTCTTGCCTAGCTTGCTCTTGAAACATGGTTCTCAACTCCACGCCTATCTCATAGGCTTCCAAATGTTCCAAACTTTGTTGGAGTTTTGAACACATAGCGGCAAGCATGAGACAACTTACATCTCTAGAATCATTACGATGTTTCTTGTAATTGTCTCTTTCTACCCTAGGGGCAGTAGGCGGTGGTTCAGCGGGGAGAGGCCCATCGAGAATGTACAACTTATCTTCTTGCCTAAGAACGATTCTTATGCTACGGATCCAATCCATAAAGTTGGTACCATTCTCTTCGAGTTTATCCTTCTCAAGGATTGATCGCAACGACATTGATTGAGTGTTATTAGTCATTATCTACAAATATGCAAAAATTTCCAAAATTTAATAAGTACCGATTTTCATTAAAGAGATAAATAATGTATTTTTCAAACAAAATACTCCCACTAAATTATATAACCTTCATATACATCCAATGTATAATATAATTCAAATGGGTTAAGATCCAACTTTAATTTAATTTCAAGTCCGCTAAGGCGGATTACACAAAATCAAATTAATTAGGTAGACAACTCTTGTCAATCATATCTCATATGAATCTTAGTTCCTTTTATGAGATTCTTTAAGAAATCAAATTTCAAAAATCATGTTAAACCTCATCTTTGCCTAGGCCCAAAACTGTTTTGACGCCCAATTAAGTCTAACCATTTTAAACGCATAGTTAATGTGTCCCGCTAGGGCGTGCCCACACTATCTATCTTGCTCATACATAAACAAATTTAATGCATCTCGCTAGGGCGAATCTACATTAAAATCACTCATGTACTAACAAGTGTTTTAATCATGGCATGGCAATAAAAGACTTAAAACTTTCTTTGAAGGTTCATCACATATAGCATATAACACATTTATGAGCACATAATATAAACATGTTATACATCAAGTTTAGCCACTAAATTAATCCCATTAATTTAAGCATGATATTTATGTGTCATTAGTTTCTCTATAATTATGAGGATGAGACTATTTCAACTTTGGTTATTATCTCCAAATCAAGACAACAAGAAGTGCGATCGAACTAAGCCATTAGGCAACCACAATCCCGCACTAATTCAAGAAACCAAGAAAGTAGTCCATGTGGCCGAAACTAAGCAATAGATGGTCTCGATAAACGTAGGCCAATTGCATTCACAATTCCACATGGATCTCCAATCTTGAATCAAGAACTTTGTTTCTCAATTTTAGCAATTATGAACTGTTCATAATTCTAACTTCGTTTTATCTTTGAATCTTTGATTGCGATCAAGTTTGGGAAACACAATCTCGATGAACGCAGATTAGCCATCCAAACCTTGAACCAATCTTAGAATCACAAGACTAAAACAAATAGGAAAATCAAACCCCAAGATTCTCACATAAACCAACTACCCATAACCCATTCCAGATCAGCAAGTCTGGACTGGTTCTGTTACTGGTTTTGTTGGACCTCTCGAAAATTCCAAATTCTGATTTCAAGCAAAAATCAGACAATCTGATCCTTATGTGCGGCCGCCCAAAACACACTGTGCGGTCGCCCAAACATGTGCGGTCGCCCAAGTGATTTTGTGCGGTCGCCAAAAACTGATCAGAATGTACAGAATTTTGAAGTTCGAAAATTTTGTCTCAAAATCGTTTTTCCCCGATTATTAAAACTTTGATCCAATCAAAAATTAATAATCAACAATTCTGAATCCACCATAATTTATTTATTGCGATTGAATCGTGCGATTAAAGTTGCAAAATAATAAACCACATAAAATCACATAACACATAAACAACATATATTCCAATATTCAAATCATGCAAGGCACATAAACAATTTATATACACATAACATGATCCAAGTATTGAATTAATCAACATGAACGGGGCTCTGATACTACTGTTGGGTTTCGATCAAACATGCGCAGCGGAATTTAGCATTTAAAATTTTGAAACCCAAAGCCATGGATCCGTTCATATGATCAAATCAAATACAACATAAGAATAAAGGAACAAACTAACCCTTGATGGCTATCAAATTCTCTTGGTCTTTGGTGGAGGTTTGAAGACTTGATCACGATCACAAAGCTTGAACACGAACTTTGAAGATGTTGATTTTCACCCTCTAGCGGTTTCCACACTTCGAACGAATATCAAAGGAGCTTCTTTGATCTTGGTTGCTAAACCAAATTGTGAAACACTTTTTCACAATCAAAAGAACTATATGGAATTTATTTTGTGTATTATTTTTTTCTTCAACCAAGAATGTCTTGGAACAAAATAAACCCTCTCTCAAACTCTTTGAGACTCACAAAAATATTTGCTTTGAGTGCTGGCCGAGATTTGGTCTTTTATACACAAGTATGACCTATTCCAAATAGGAAACTTGTGTCAAAATCCGTCCAAAATTCGTTTCCTAATCAAATTAGGAATCTGCCACCCGACAGTACTGTGCGGCCGCCCAAACCATCTGTGCGGTCGCACAACTATCTGAAACAAAACTGGTACAAAAATGGACTAAGTGTGCGGCCGCCCAGTCCATACTGTGCGGTCGCCCACTTCCCAGAATGTCCAGAATTTCCAAAATTTCCAATATAGTCCTTTTAAAGATTCGTTCTATTGTGTGTGACCCTCTAGGATTATACTAAGTTGGCAATGGGTTCAAACATGAAAACCATAAGATATGATTAGGTTCTAGCAAACCGTCATACCTACCCAATTAGTATAACTAGATACAAGTTCGCATTCCTCTTAGAATATGTCATAATCCTTTTGTCCACGATGTCATTGAACACAAGTCATGGTCATAGAGTCAACTTGTTTTGTTCAATACTTTCTCGATCCGAATATGTTGATAATCCAAATGACATTGATCCAATCAATTCATTTGAGTCCGGCCGAACATTTCATCGCATCATTCCTACGAGAGGCCCCAAGCTTGACATCTCTCCGAGGAGGGACAAATCCATTTAGCTTATTATTCTTCCCTACGTGAATCCGATTATGCCAATCATACCCTTTATAACTACTCGGTTAAAAGTAGCGTTTGAATATGTCAAACATAATGTTCATCAGGTGGAAGACTATAATAACTTCATGTCTAAGGATTCAAATGACATAACTAATATGAGATATATGTATGACATAGACCATGACATAAATCTCATAAAGCGGGTCATGTCCAGTACCTTGTTCCAAAAAGTACCATAAATCTAACATGATCATCCCATGATCATTTAGCCCTTATACTAGTGGTTAACAAGTACTAGGGACGGAGATTATTATAAGTAAACATGAACAATAATAATAATCAAAACATCTCTTTATTGATATGAAATAATGATAACAATTACAACGTTTATTAAACGTGCCTAGGGAACCACTACCAACATGTATGACATAGACCATGACATAAATCTCATAGAGCGGGTCATATCCAGTACCTGTTCCAAACAAGTACCCATAAATCTAACATGATCATCCCATGATCATTTAGCCTTTATACTAGTGATTAACAAGTACTAGGGACGGAGATTATTATAAGTAAACATGAACAACAATAATAATCAAAACATCTCTTTATTAATATGAAATAAATGATAACAATTACAACGTTTATTAAACGTGCCTAGGGCACCACTACCAACAATCTCCCACTTGCCACTAGACCCAATCTCCATGTATCTATACCCATGGACCTAACATGACCATCATGTTTAGCTTGTGGAAGTCCCTTTGTTAGCGGGTCCGCAACATTGTCATCAGTAGGTACTCTGCATATATTTACGTCTCCCCTATCAACGATCTCTCGAATGATATGAAAACGCCTAAGTATGTGTTTGGATTCTGATGTGCTCTTGGTTCCTTTGCTTGAGCAATAGCACCATTATTATCGCAATAAAGGTCTATTGGATTAGCAATACTAGGAACCACTTCAAGTTCAGTTATGAACTTCTTAATCCAAACAGCTTCCTTTGCAGCATCCGATGCAGCAATATACTCAGCTTTTGTTGTAGAATCAGCGGTTGTACTTTGCTTGGAACTCTTCCAACTTACAGCTCCACCATTTAACATAAACACAAAACCCGATTGCGATCGGCTATCATCTCTGTCGGTTTGGAAGCTTGCATCCGTGTAAGCATTTACAACGAGATCATCTTCCATTCCTCCATAGACCAAAAATGAGTCTTTAGTTCTCTCAAGTACTTAAGAATCGCTTTTACAGCTATCCAGTGATTTTCGCCAGGGTCGGATTGGTATCTACTTGTCATGCTCAAAGCATAAGATACATCCGGCCTAGTACAAATCATGGCATACATGATGGACCCAATTGCCGAAGCATATGGAACATCATTCATTTTCTCACGCTCATCGTTTGTCTTAGGACATTGAGTCTTGCTTAGAGAAACTCCATGTAACACGGGCAAGGTGCCTCTCTTGGAATTTTCTATACGGAATCTTCTAATGATCTTGTCAATGTATGTACTTTGGCTTAAACCAAGTAGCCTCCTTGATCTATCTCTATAGATCTTAATGCCAAGAATATATGCGGCTTCACCCATATCTTTCATTGCGAAGCACTTTCCTAACCAAGTCTTCACAGACTGAAGTGTAGGAATGTCGTTTCCAATGAGCAATATGTCATCCACATATAAAATAAGGAATAGCACTATGCTCCCACTAATCTTCTTGTATACACAAGGCTCATCTTCGTTCTTGATGAAACCAAACTCTTTGACCGATTCATCAAAACGGAGATTCCAACTCCTAGAAGCTTGCTTCAATCCATAGATGGATCTCTGCAATTTGCATACCTTAGAATCTTGTTCAAAACCTTCTGGTTGTGTCATATACACATCCTCTTGAAGTTTTCCATTCAGGAAAGCGGTTTTGACATCCATCTGCCATATTTCATAGTCATGATATGCGGCAATGGCAAGCAAAATTCTTACAGACTTGATCATTGCTACGGGTGAAAAGGTCTCATCATAGTCAATACCATGAACTTGCCTATAACCTTTCGCTACAAGCCTAGCTTTGTAAGTATGCACCTTCCATCCATGTCAGTCTTCTTCTTGAAGACCCATTTGCATCCTATGGTTTTTACACCTTCGGGCGCATCAATCAAATTCCAAACTTGATTGTCTTGCATGGATTGCAATTCGGATTCCATGGCTCCAAGCCACTTGTCCGAATCAGGAGAAGACATCGCCTCTTGGTAGGTTGACGGTTCATCATTCTCAATGATTTATACCTCATTACTATCCGTTACGAGAAATCCATATCTCTCGGGCTCGGATCGTAACCTACTAGATCTGCGAGTTGCTTGTGTATTTTGAACAGGTTCCACAACTCCTTGTGATTCTTGTTCTTGTTCCACTATTGGTTCAATGTTATTTTCTGGGTCTCGAATTTCTTCAAGATTTATTTTACTCCCACTGATTTCTTTGGAGAGAAACTCTTTCTCTAGAAAGACACCAGTTCGGGCAACAAACATTTGTTGTCCTCACGGTTGTAAAAGTAATATCCTCTAGTTTCCTTAGGATATCCCACGAAAATACATTTATCAGATTTGTGTGCAAGTTTGTCTGAGACAAGTCTTTTGACAAAAGTTTCGCAACCCCAAATCTTCATGAAAGACAGACAAGGCTTCTTTCCGCTCCACATCTCATATGGAGTCTTTTGAACCGATTTAGTTGGAACACGATTTAGTGTGAAAGCAGCGATTTCTAGGGCGTATCCCAAAAGGATATTGGAAGATCAACATGACTCATCATTGATCGAACCATGTCTAACAAAGTCCGATTCCTCCTCTCGGACACACCATTCCATTGTGGTGTTCCGGGTGGAGTCAATTGTGAAACTATTCCACAATTCTTTAGATTATCATCAAATTCTTGACTTAAGTATTCACCACCTCGATCTGATCGAAGTGCCTTTATACTTTTGCCAAGTTGTTTTTTCTACTTCATTTTGAAATATTCTAAATATCTCAAAAGCTTCACTTTTATGTTTCATTAGGTAAACATACCCAAATCTACTATAATCATCAGTGAAGGTTATGAAGTATTGAAATCCTCCCTAGCATTGCTACTTAATGGTCCGCATACATCGGAATGTATCAACCCCAATAAGTCGCTTGCCCTTTCACCCAACTTGGTAAAAGGTGTCTTAGTCATTTTTCCAAGAAGACACGACTCGCAAGTATCATATGAATCGAGGTCACATGAACCTAAAAGTCCGTCCCCATGGAGTTTTGAGATACGCTTCTCATTAATATGACCGAGACGGCAATGCCACAGATAAATGTGATTTACATCATTAGGTTTAGATTTCCTATTTACATGATAGACATTGTCATTATTTTCATTCTTGACATCCAAGATGTAAAGGCCATTAAATGAATTAGCAATACCATAAAGCACATCATTTAAATAAATAGAATATTTCTTATTCTCAATAAAAAACTTAAAACCTTTATTATCCAAACAAGAAATTGAAATAATATTTCTGCTTAAATCCGGAACATAATAACAATTGTTCAAAACAAGAATTAATCTGGAAGGTAAAGTGACTTCATAAGTCCCTACGGCTAATGCAGCAACTCTTGCTCCATTTCCCACGCGTAGATCTACTTCACCTTCTTTAAGCAGTCTCCTATTCTTTAGTCCCTGGACATTTAGACAAATGTGAGAACCACATCCGGTATCCAATACCCAAGAATCAGTGGTAGAAAGGAGAATATCTATCATATAGATACCTGAAGTTGACGCAGTCTTGCTGCTCTTCTTCTTCTTTTGCTCTTCCAAGAAAGCCTTGCAATTACGTTTCCAATGACCAATTTCTTGACAATGGAAACAGATTGCATCCTTTTGTGAATCGGGTTTTGCCTCAGAAGCCTTGGCAACCTTTGCCTTGCTTATTTTGGGTTTAACAACTTTCTTACCCTTTCCTTTGGCACTAGCCTTCTTCCCATCATGAACCAAGAGCACGGGAGAACCTTTCTCCACAATTTTCATCTCTGCAGTTTTGAGCATCCCATGCAACTCAGAGAGATTCTTATCCATTCCATGCATGTTATAATTCATCACAAACTGATTATAACTTTTAGGCAATGAATTAAGAATGAGATCCGTGGCTAGCTCCAATGGGATTGGATAGCCAAGTTTCTCAAGGTGCTCTACATAACCTTTCATTTTAAGAAAGTGAGGACTCACTTGTTGCCCTTCATTCATTTTACTAGTAGTGAATGCAACAATGGTCTTGTACCTCTCTTGCCTAGCTTGCTCTTGGAACATGGTTCTCAACTCCACGCCTATCTCATAGGCTTCCAAATGTTCCAAACTTTGTTGGAGTTTTGAACACATAGCATCAAGCATGAGACAACTTACATCTCTAGAATCATTACAATGTTTCTTATAATTGTCCCTTTCTACCCTAGGGGCAGTAGGCGGTGGTTCAGCAGGGAGAGGCCCATCGAGAATGTACAACTTATCTTCTTGCCTAAGAACGATTCTTATGCTACGGATCCAATCCATAAAGTTTGTACCATTCTCTTCAAGCTTGTCCTTCTCAAGGATCGATCGCAACGACATTGATTGAGTGTTATTAGTCATTATCTACAAATATGCAAAATTTCCAAAATTTAATAAGTACCGGTTTTCATTAAAGAGATAAACAATGTATTTTTCCAAACAAATACTCCCACTAAATTATATAACATTCTTATACATCCAATGTATAATATAATTTAATTGGGCTAAGATCCAACTTTAATTTAACTTTTGAGTCCACGGAGGCGGACCGCTCAAAAACTAAATTAATTAGGTAGACAATCATGTCAATCATATCCATATGATTCTTAGATCCTTTTTATGAGATTCTTTGAGAAATCTGATTTCAAAAAGCATGTTTAATCTCATCTTTTGCCTAGGCCCAAAACTGTTTTGACGCCTAATTAAGTCCGACCATTTTAAACGCATAGGAACCATTCAATTTAACGCACCTTGCGGAGGCAAGCCCACATTAAATTAATGAACCTCATCTTGCTCATATATGAATAAAATCAATGCACTTCGCGGAGGCGAACCCACATCAAAATCACCCATATATAAACAAGTGTTTTAATCATGGCATGGCAAAGAAGGACTTAAAACTTTCTTTGAAGGTTCATCACATATAGCATATAACACATTTATGAGCACATAATATAAACATGTTACACATCAAGTTTAGCCACTAAATTAATCTCTATTAATTTAAGCATGATATTTATGTGTCATTAGTTTCTCTATAATTATGAGGATGAGACTATTTCAACTTTGGTTATTATCTCCAAATCAAGACAACAAGAAGTGCGGTCGAACTAAGCCATTAGGCAACCACAATCCCGCACTAATTCAAGAAACCAAGAAAGTAGTCCATGTGGCCGAAACTAAGCAATAGATGGTCTCGATGAACGTAGGCCAATTGCATTCACAATTCCACATGGGTCTCCAATCATTGAATCAAGAACTTTGTTTCTCAATTTTAGCAATTATGAACTCTTCATAATTCTAACTTCGTTTTATCTTTGAAACTTTGATTGCGATCAATTTTGGGAAACACAATCTCGATGAACGCAGATTAGCCATCCAAAACTTGAACCAATCTAGGAATCACAAGACTAAAACAAATAGGAAAATCAAACCCCAAAATCCACACACAAACCAACTACCCAAAACCCATTCCAGATCAGCAAGTCTGAAGTGGTCTTGTTACTAGTTTTGTTGGATTTATTGGAAAATTCAGAATCAGATTTTGAACAAAATCAGAATATTCCATTCAGGCCTAACGAGCGCGCGCCTGGTCCAGCGCGAGCGGGCGCCTGAAACGCGCGCGCGCCTGGTCCAGCACGGGCGAACGCTTGTATGGTCAGAATGGTATAGAATTTTTCAAGTTCGAAAACTTTGTCTCAAAATTATTTTTCCCCGATTATTAAAACTTTGATCCAATCAAAAATCAATAATCGAAATAATTCAGAATCCACCATAATTTTTATTGCGATTGAATCGTGCGATTAAAGTTGCAAAACAATAAACCACATAAAATCACAAAACACATAAACATCATATAATCCAATATTCATATCATGCTTGGCACATAAACAATTTATATACACATAACATGATCCAAGTATTGAATTAATCAACATGAACGGGGCTCTGATACCACTGTTGGGTTTCCAAGTAACATACGCAGCGGAATATAGCAATTAATTTTTTAAGAAACCAAAAGCCATAGATCCGTTCATATGATTAAATCAAATACAACAAGATGAATAGAGGAATAACTAACCCTTGATGGCTATGAATTTTTCTCTTTGGTCTTGGTGGAGATCTTGAAGCTTTATCACGAACAAATCACGAACTTTGTAAGATGATAAAATTTACCCTCTAGCGGTATCCACACTTCGAACGAATATCAAAGGAACTTCTTCGATCTTGGTTGCTAGACCAATAATTGTAAAACACGCTTTCACAATTTAATAAAGAACTATATGGAATTTATTTGTGAATTATTTTGTTCCTCAATCAATGATATCTTAGAACAAAATAAAATCTCTCTTAAACTCTTTGAAACTCACAAAAGCACTAGTCAATATGGTCTGGCCGAATTGGAGTTTTTATACACAATTAATACCTATTCCAAATAGGTAACTTGTGCCAAAAACCTTTCCTAATCAAATTAGGAATTTTCCTGTCGGCAAGACCAGGCGCCCGCCCGGTACCACCCGAGCGCCCGCTCATTTGGGCAGAAGGTCAAGGCCTTTTCCGACTTATTCAGGCGCCCACCTGGTTCAACCCAAACACCCGCTTGGTTGACCAGGAGGCCCAGAATAATTCCAGAAATTCCCTTGAGGTCCTTCGACCCTAAATTCCAATACAGTCCTTTTATTTAAGATTCGTTCTATTGTGTGTGACCCTCTAGGATTATAATAAGTTGGCAATGGGCTCAAACATGATCCCATAAGATATGATTAGGTTCTAGCAAACCGTCATACCTACCCAAATAGCATAACTAGATACAAGTTCATTCCTTTAGAATATGTCACAATCTCTTTGTCCACGATGTCATTGAACACAAGTCATGGTTAAACAGTCAACTTGTCTTGTTCAATACTTTCTCGATTCCGAATATGTTGATAATTCAAATGCTGTTGATCCAATCAATCCATTTGAGTCCGACCGAACATTTCATCAACATCATTCCTTCGAGGGGCCCAAGCTTGACATCTCTCCGTGGAGGGACAAATCCATTTAGCTTATTATTCTTCCCAACGGGAATCCGATTATGCCAATCATACCCTTTATAACTACCGTGTTAAGGTAGCGTTTGAATATGTCAAACACAATGTTCATCAAGTGGAAGACTATAATAACTTCATATCTAAGGATTCAAATGACATAACTAATATGAGATATATGTACGACATAGACCATGACATAAATCTCATACAGCGGGTCATGTCCAGTACCTTGTTCCAAATAAGTACCCATAAATCTAACATGATCATCCCATGATCATTTAGCCTTTATACTAGTGCTTAACAAGTACTAGGGACGGGGATTATTATAAGTAAACATGAACAACAATAATAATCAAAACATCTCTTTATTGATATGAAATAAATGATAACAATTACAACGTTTATTAAACGTGCCTAGGGCACCACTACCAACAGTAGGCACATATGTTATCCATAAAACTTTTGCTTTTTTCGTGCCCTTCCTCCAATAGATCACGAAGCAACTGAGGCGGATGTCTCAATAGAGGAACTCGTACCTGACCATGCATGCAACACAAAGAAAATTTTGGATTTGTCGATGGCCTGTTCTTTGGAGTTCTTTCTTCGTACCAAAATAAAGCATGGCAATGTTCACATTCATAATCTGGATCTCCGATATCCCAATAGGCTGCATATGTAAAATAAACTAAAATGTAATTGATTTTACATAGAAACAAATTTTGTTAAAATACAATTCTATTTTGGTAGGATATCAATAGAAAATAATATGTTGAACTATACCTGTGCTTTGCTGTGCACTTTCCTTCATCTTTTTTTTCCTATTACATCGTGATGTTCCAGCCTTATCTTTTTCATTTATTGGCAAGTTATCATGTGATTCAATCCTCACTGAATCTTTCAAATATATATATTTGAGTTATATAATACACAATGATAAGAAGGATTCAATACCTAGTAAATAAGGTGAGGACACGGGAAAAAGAAAGAAAAAAAAAAACTAGGGCAGAGGACGTAAGGAGCATAACGCCGCCGCCGCTTGAGATCACATTGGGCGTGTGTTAAATTGTTCCGTCCCTGTTTGGTTTTTCTGATATGTTCCCTTTTGTTCGTTCCTGTCATCTTTGCTAAGTAGTTGATACTCTTGTTAATGGTTTTACAATCCTTAATCCATGGTGAAATTATGAGAGGCTCATGTGAAGTGGGATAGCAGGCGCAAGTAGATCTGTACCTGTGTGCGCAGACTTTGGTACTAATCTTGAGATCGTTTTATCCTCGGAGGAATTTGTTAGTATCCGAAATCGCACGAGTAGGAGGCAATAATTTCTCTTAGGAGAGTCTTTTTCAGGCGACTCGATCTACCCGATAAGTGTTCTAACTTTTGCTTTAATTTTCTTGTTGTTCAAGTATGCCTAATTTACTTGTATCGTTATTTGTTGGTTTGCTACGATTATATTGATTACATGATTGCCCCTTTGATTATTTGTATAATCTGCTTGTTGCGTAACGTAGGTTCCATCAATAAGGGTTGTCATTTTTGTTATATTTATGGTTTTAAAGGAAAGACTTGTTTTGCAACCCAAGTGGGAGATTGTTAGAACATGGCTTGCATTACAAGTCACTTAGTAATTCCATTGATGAAATCATACATATAATGTTATTATAAAGTGTAGTTGATAATAAAATGTGTAGAATTCCTGGATGTAGGATTATCTAAATTGTGATGGGCAAAAGGGTAACATAACATCATTAAGCTTGAAAGGGTGTGGTCCCTAAATGAAATGTCAACAAGTCTACTATATAAAGGGTCTTCCATCAACCCTTAAGACGACTACATTTTCCTATATTCTCTCCTAAATTCTCTTCATTGGAAGTGCTTGAGAGATTAAAGAAGACATTCATCATTTAGAAGATCCATTCTCCCTACATCTTCTTCTTCTTCATCTTATTTCTCCCTACAACATCATTAATGGATTAAACAGGTATTATCTCGCTTCTGCCTTCATCTCTTCCTCAATCTCTTTCCAGAAATGATTTAGGCATTCAGGGTTAAAATTGTTCCAACACGAGAGAGGCAGAGAAGAGAACAGGGATCGAACGAGAAAGGGGCTTCGATCTAAGCTCGGAATGAAGACCACTGTGATTTCGTTGTTTTTCTGTCTCCAAATGCGGATCTTTCTAATTTGTAGTGAGGCATATTTGAAGAAATTTTGCTTCCATCCAAAGTTGTGCCCTAACATTGGTATGTTCTCATATTCTCAAATTTTACATATTCTGTTGAAATCATGAAAAAGTTTCATCAATTATATGAAATTAACATCTAATAAAATAAAAGAAAGCTAAAGTGCAGTTTACGCGCTCTCAACTCTCACCCATCATGATATGATTAATGTTTTCAGATTTAGGGCTTGATTTTAATTCTTGATTTTAATTGTTTCCAAATTAGGGAAATTGATGGATTTCTTAACCTAATCAATATGAATTGTTCGATTTATTTTCAAATCTGGGCTTTAATTTATGAGACATGAAGCAACAATTTGTATATAGCTGGTGAGATGATGTAGTCAGAAACACTGTAAACAGAGGTTCTACTTGACGCAAACGAACTAGGCAGAGAGGCAGAGGATTTACATTTGTTATTGATGATGCTCATTACCAAATGAGGTTGTTAATGCTTATTTTAACATGAAGAGACATACACCCCCATTCCAGTTAAGTTCCTTTGCTGCGTTCAAATTTTGATGGTGATGCACATTTTAACTAGCCTTTATGCCATTCTTCGTCAAGCTTTAGTTTGACACGTTTTTATTTCCTTCAAGATTTGGTTATGCATTACTGTCACATGAATATGACCTGCTTGTAGATGGTATTTTCGTTCTCTATTTTTTCTCTTTTATTATATATTTACAGGTTGTTAGGGCAGCTATGAATTTGTATGCTAACAGACACGAAGGACCGCTTGACGGCCTCATTGACATGTTAACTAGTAGCCATTGGTAAATCTTCTATCTTGCATCTATATGCTTAAGGAAACCTCATAAGTAAGCATCAACAGCCCTGTATTAATAATTGGTTAATGTCTAATGTTGTAGTTGGATTTTTTTTATTTCGGTGTGTTCTTATGTGATTTTGGTCTATTAATTGTTCGTGTGCTATGAGAGAACATTACATATATAATGCGGTCTTCATGCTTTTTAGTTTAGAACTAATATTTACGTAGACACTTGTTTCCATTCTGAGACTATCCCTATAGATTATCACGTATTGGCGCTATAAATCATTGAGAAAACAGCAAAAATACTTCAGAGGTTGGTTTCTGTTTTTGTGTTTCACAGAGTCGATTTGGTTCACTTCATGAGTTAGGAATGTAAAGTATAGAAAGCTAAGATATCTAATATTCCCCCTGTCCCGGAAAGATAGTCTCATTTTGATTTTTTATGGTCAACAAAAATAAACTTTGACCAACTATTGATGACAATATAATCATTCTAATGAAATTCTAAAAGTTGTGTAGTAAATGATAAATTATTAAGTGATTTATCAATAACAATTTTTAGAATTTCATTGTGATAATTAAATTAACACCAATGTTTGGTCAAAGTTTTTTTTGTTGACCATAAAAAATCAAAATGAGATTATCTTTCTGGGACAGAGGGAGTATATAACTCCCTCCGTCCCAAAATGTTATTCCCTCTATTTTTTATGTTAGTGCGAAGGAGCTTTTGAGTAATAAGTTTAGTTTAATTCAATCATCCTGATAGAATATTATATTTGTTATTGATACACCATTATAAATACCAGCAATAACAAGTTTTATATTTTCATTACGATAATTGAATTAAACTTGTTAGGTCCTAACAAAGTGTTTTGATGAAGATTGATCATTTAACGGGACAAAGTTAAATGGTCTAAAGTGTCAAGAGTGAAAGATGCAAAAGTTACACAAAGGCCCCTCCAAGTTTCTCATGTTTTTCAATAGTGATTTTCTCCCTCTATCGAAGCCGCAAAATATTCAATATTAGACTCAGTGAAAAGCTACTTTAATGAGGAACAAGAGTATGCAATTGGATTTTGCATTGGAGCTTGTGGTGAAAAGATGTACGCGAATTACCAAAAGGGTGAAACAACGATTCTCAAAGTCAAGGGTTGAAAGTGTAACTTTTATAAATTCTTCACCAAAAGTCTCCTACATGCAGCATAAAAATCGGATGAAGACCAACCTTGCTGAAGCTTAAATGCTTATCTTTTCACAATATGGGAAAAAGAAACCAACATTAAAGACTCTTGACCATTGACCGTGGACCATTCAAACCAACGGCTACTTCACTCTCTCCCTATATATTGAAGTGAAACTCTCCCATTTTTAGTGTGCTTGCACCACCAATTCCTTGCCCATCTACATGTGTGCATTCAGCACCATTTATCCCTTCCTTTCAAAGCATTAGTGTGTTCAATAAACACCAATTGCACACACTAATACTCTTACCCATGACCAACCCAAACCTTTGATAGTAGACCCATGGTGTGTGTAACCAAAATGTACACCTATTCATATACCACACCAAATATACTTCAAACCTTCCAAACATTGAGGGGGAACCGAGGACCTAAGAAGAGCTTCCATTCGACAAATTCAAGTGTCATGAAAAGGAAGAACTACATCACATTTGTGAACCATTTTATTTTTTCTTTTATGCTATGCAACTAGCATGCTTAATTAGTGAGGCTAATTAAGTTGGAAAATTCCGAGGGGATTTTCTAAACAATTCATGTATTGCCGCAGTGAAGGGATTATAGTGGATTGTTTCCCATTGTTGAGGATGATGGGGTGTGGATGTAGGAGATGTTGTTATACTCCGAACCACGTTAAAAACTCTTGTCTCTTGTCTCTTTTACTTCTCGTCTTGCACTTTCATTTTTCATATCAACTATTCTTTCTTGCTTTATTCAAAACTTGGTTGATCATTTAGACAAGATAAAATTGATATAGTAAATAGGAATATATATGTTAGACAAAATCTATAAGCCCATAGAAATTATCTATTCCGCTGCGCATAATTCCTACTCTTTTTGGCCTTTAGAGTGTAAAGAAAATTGTGACCTTTCAAGATAGTTGACCTTCATTTCGAAGATAGTCGACCTGTTATCTCATTCCTTATCAACTATCTAGTGTCATAATCTCTAAACAGGAACTTTCAAAACTGAACCTACTACTCAAAATACCTTCGTAGTAACTTCAAAAAGAGAGGGAACCACATTTTGGGACGGAGGGAGTACAAAACTCTATGGGGCCTTTTGTAGCTGCTATCCATTTGCCACTTTCCTCTTCAAGCTCTTACACATGTTTCATACTTCTTGATGGTATACACATGCTCATGGTTGCTTGATCCCATGGTAACTGTTGGTACCAAAGGGCAACAAGGGTATAGAACCGCTAAAGGAGGGGGGGGGTGAATAGCGGTCAATTTTTTTTTTTTCGAAAATACCCTTAAAATTCAACCGAGTACTTATCAGTTTGGTCAACTATGATTCAAGGCACTAGAACCGAACTGATAAAATGCACAGCGGAAGTTTGCGGTTTGGCCAAGAGGATAGATAAAGAGTTGGGCGGTTTGACTGGGTTGAAAAACACAATGATGCAAACGATAATTAGACCTTAAAGATCAAAGGAAAAACTCAGTTCACTTTTCAAGTCATTTCATATATGGATTAAGTTATAGACCACAAACAAGAAAAGTAAAGAACAAGACAGAAAGTAAAGATCAAACACACAAATTTGAAGAGGTTCGTTCTGGAATGAACTACGTCCTCTACCTAGATGGTTAGTCTAAGATTTTCTAATAGCTACTAGACTTGTATTAATTTAGAAGAGCTTTTACAAGATTACAATGAAGAATCTAAACTCTAAATATATAATCTAACCTAACAAAGCTATTATAACAACCGGTGTATTCGAAGTGTATAATCTATGTGATCATACAAATCGGGTGTGTGTGTGGAAAGGAATCAAATGCTCTAAAGATCTAAGTGATGAATGAGCAAATAAAAACTTTCGGTGTACAAGGCTGAGTGATGAAGGGTTGTTTAGCTTGAAGCTTGATGAAGAATTCTGGGTTTTCTAAGGTGATCTTTGAAGGTTTGAATATCTGGGTAAAATCTTCAAAGCAAACTTTGAACACTTGGGAATTTTCTCTCTTGAAGCTCAGCAACCTTCATTGTTGAGAAATGAAGGCTATTTATAAGCAGTGCACCCTTGTGACCGTTGGACAAAGATTTGAATCAAATCTGGATGGTACAACTGCTGTCAAAATCCCATTGGTTGAGCTGTCATTTTCGTCCTTGGATTTGTTTTGTAGTCCTAGGTAGTTGTGGCACCACTACCTGACATTATCCATTGTTGCAGAGAAAGGACTAAAGGTAAATATTTGAACTTATGAGAAAAACCCGACATTCCTTGCAGAGACTCCAAGTTAACTTGAAATTATTTGACAAGTCATAAATCATTCATTTACGGTTGGAAAGGGAATGTTTGTCTCAAGGAATGAATGACAGTACTTGAATTCTTCATTTAATGATCTGCGGTTCCACCAGATGCTGGAGCGGTTCCATGGATGAATTTGATGTGCAGTTTTATTGAAACTGCAGTACGCGGTTTCATGATATGTGGTTTCACTAAGTTAGCATCAGAGGTTCCATATGGGACTTGAAGTACGGTTTCATCAAAGCCACATAATGCGGTTTGATGATAGTATGCGGCTCCATGCTGGCGGTTCAAGAATAACACGAATGCGGTTTGAAGAACCAAACCGCTGAGGACAAACCGAATCAAAACTCAACCTAGATAAATAAAAATCTAGAAATGGACTTATCTAAAAAATTGAAGTATAACTTCATTACATGATTTCTAAAGTCCATAAAAAGACACGTGTTAAACTTAGACATTTAGCTTCATTTTTACCTTTTCTTAGCAATCTTGCATATTTTTGTTGTTGCTTTGATAGGTTTTCTGGGTTCGAGCAGCATTCCTAACTCGATTTAGAACAAGACTATTGAAGTTCCTCCTCGGCAATCAGGTGAAATTTGATGCAATTTAACTTGTATAGTGTCCTCTAATATATCCGTCCCAAAATGATCTCATTTGCCATGTTTCATTGTCCCAAAAAGTTCTTCTCATTTCTACAATCTAGGCTTTAAAAATGTACAAACAACGCATGGCTAGTGAAGCAAGTATTCATATCTTTAAAAAGTTTGAATAGTCAAACAGGAAGATCATTTTGGGACGGAGGGAGTACTCGTTGATTTGATTTGCAGACTAGTAATGCTTAATTGCTTGACACACTCACCTTTTCTTTGGTTGAGCTGATATCACATTCTTATACCAGCAGAATTCGTGTAGACAAATTAGACCAAGAGTGAGAAGGGATAATGCTTCTTCTAGCCCCAACTTCGTGTCAGCACTTATAAAAAAGATGAATTTGAAAAATTGTAGGCTAGCCATGGCTTTTTATGGGTGGATTTTCTTTTTATTGTTCTACCAAATTCCGTATTCTTAAGAAGCCTTTTTTATGTGTAGGTTAGCCAGCAGGCTGCAGCAGCAGTAGCTGCATACGGACTGATGTTGGGAATGGAAATTATGAAAAAAATAGCAAATTCTTAAGAGGTTGGGTTCCTTTTTGTGTTTCATAAAGTCGATTGGTCTCATATAAGTTATGAATGTCAAATGTAGAAGCTCTGGTACCTATATGTAAAACTGATATGGGGCCTTATCCAGCAGCTATCTAAATTGTTGATTCATTAATCATTATCTCTAATTCTTGCCAAGTAGAATGTGAATTTCAGATATATATATATACTCCCTCCGTTCCGGGTAAGTTGCAACATGGAAGGGGAAGCATAAAAATTAAGAAAGAAGAATAACGAGTGGTTGGGAGTGGTTGGGGGGAAGAGAGAGAATGAGTGGAGAATAATGAGTGGTTGGGAGGAAGAGAGAGAATGAGTGGAGGATTATAAAAGTAATAAAGAGATTCTTTATTTGGCATTGTTGCAACTTAAGTGGAATGCCCATAATGACAAATTGTTGCAACTTACTCGGAACGGAGGGAGTATATATATATATATATATATATATATATTGTATTGCAGAAAAAATACAAGTTGCTATTGGAAGAAAAACAAGTTTGTGTGGGCTAGTGAATTATGACTATCGCGATTGTGGTGCATACAGGAAGGCAATTGGAGTAATGAAGGATAGGCTGACCTAAGCTTTGTTCTAGTTACATGCCAAGTGCTATTTCTTTGGAACATGCTAATCTAGTAAT
Organism: Campanula takesimana; assembly: GCA_026119855.1. Lineage (NCBI taxonomy): Eukaryota > Viridiplantae > Streptophyta > Magnoliopsida > Asterales > Campanulaceae > Campanula > Campanula takesimana. Next base: position 1,594,161 of record JAOWBW010000467.1, read on the forward strand.
TAACTACAAATGACTAGTAGTATTTGGATATGGATTAGATACCTTTATGATTGCTCATTGTTTGTAAATGTTTCTAGTTGGAGTATATGAATAGTAAACATTGGCATTACATTTAAAAATCTTGGTTTGTTTATTTTATTATTCAGTCTTTTTAATTCCTAATGGTGCACGATCAATTTGGCATAAAAAGTAGATTAAATTTTGTGATTGGGATACTGTAACATTTAATTTGCAGTTTGCAATCTCCAATTTTGTGACAAGTATTGTGACGACAAAATATTTGAATTTTTAAGTTTGTGACGCAGAAAAAACTAAATTTTTAAATCATCTTGTGACGGGATTAAAAATTTTTGAGACGGGTACTCCGTCCCAAATTATGTGACAGATCCGTCCCAAAGTGCAAATTGTGACAGGGAATAGGTGCCAGACTTTGTGACTCCATATTTTGTCACAAACGCCAGATTGTGACGGAAAATTGATAATTGTTACGGGAATCGGCTGTCTCAAAATGCCTTTTTTCTTGTACCTTTCTGGATCACTCTCAGTGCCGTCGAGAGACGGCTCTGATACCAATTGAAAGTTTTGATAGCTAGGATAGTCTAGAAAAAATAAAGAACAAAGACGCAGTGTAGATACTGATGTGGTTACACCAGAAACTACACCAAACAGAATTTGCAGCGGAATAAATAATAAACACGAGTTATTTACACATCTACAACAATATGATGTAGACAACAAAAACTTCTCTTTATTGAAACGTTTAAAATCGATTACAAATAAAGAAATCAAGAGAAGCGACCAAATATGAAAACACTAAATACTAAAATACTAAAACATTTGTCTAAGACTTATGGTACTCTGAGAACACGATCCTACGTTGAACAAAGCAACAAAGATGATAAGGAATCATTTCTTGAAGAATCAAGTCTATCATAGAACAAGTACAAAACACGATGTAGGCAGAGATGTGCCCGCACATGCACCGACATCAACAACCTACAAAAATATTAATAAATGACAACACTCTTGAACTTTGTATGTCTCTCTTAATATTCTGAAGGGTGGTCTCCTGTGCGGCAGTCTCACGCCGTGAGACGGACCGCCCACGGGTCGACCCACCGCCTAGCTGACAGCGTGTCTGCCCCAACTCTTCTCTCCACCCAGCTTGTGCCACGTGTCGCGGGTTAATTAAAAAAACATCCAATAACTTTAAAATGCAATATCTTGAGATTTTGAAGACGAAATTTTTTTATAAAAATACCGTTGTATTCGCCTCGACGAGACGAATCAAACTACATATGTCATGATATAGTTTGGTATTATTTTTTTTAAAACATACTTTTTAACATACAAAAAAATTGAATTGCTCGTCTCCTGAGATGTAACACTCTTTTGTAATAAAAGTAACAGTTTCATCTTCAAAAAGTAACACTTTTACTATCAAAATGTAAGAGCAGTTTTGCAAAAGAAAATTAAATTGTTTGATAGTGTATATGTAATTATAATTTATTATAAAGATGAATAGAACAATAAAAGAATGTAATACTTATTTTTTCGTGTGTAACACTTTCTTTTCCAGAAATGTAACCATATTTTGTAGAAATTGATTAAAGATAACATAAGATTCACAAAAAAAAACTAATGTTACATTTTATAACAACTAAATGTAACATTTTTTTTTATCAATTGTAACAGCAAAATTGTGGTACATTTTTGGAAAAAAAAAGTGTTACATAAAAAAAAAAGTGTTACATTTCTTTTTTTAAAGAAAAAAAGTAACACTTACTAAAAAAAATGTTACATTCATTTATATAGAAAATTATAATGATACATGCCCTCTGTTACACTTCAAATATTACTTTTTCTAACCACAAAAACTATCAAACTATTTAATTCTTTTTTTGCAAAATTGCTGTTACATTTGACAGTAAAAGTGTTACTTTTTTATTATGAAACTGTTACTTTTATCAGAACAGGGTGTTACATCTGAGGTGACGAGCAGCTCACATTTTTGTGTGTTAAAAGTAAGTTTTTTTTTTTTAAAAAAAAATCAAACCCTATCATGACCTATTTAGTTTTGTTCGTCTCGTTGAGACGAACACAACGGTATTTTTTTTAAAAAAAAATTGACTTCAAAATCTCAAGACATAGCATTTTATAGTTATTGAGGTTTTTTTTTAATGTAGGACACGTGGCACAAGCTGGAAGAATGGAGGAGTTGGCTGGGCGGGTGGATCGCTGGAGCGGGCATGGGCTGGCGGGTTTTGACCCATTGAGGATCCGTCTCACATGGTGAGACGGTCTCACATGAGTTTTTGTCATATTCTGAGTGTGTAAATATTCTGGAGCTCTCATCCTCCTTTTATAAACGTGTAAGAGTCCTTCAAGATATGACAATGATTGTCCTACAAGAAAAGATAAACACTAAAAAAAGGAAGATATTCATTAGGGTTAATATTCCATATTCAAATCCCTAAAGAATAGGAAATTAAAATCTATCTATATCAATTAAATATTTACAACTAATTAATGAAAGTAAAAATCATATACAAAATAAGAATCCTTTTCCATTAAGAAAGACGAAAAGCCTAAACACATTGGGAATCATTTTTACAATGAATCACGCACACTTACAATTTTGATATGATATAACGTAAATTTTGTAGAAAAGTATGAATGAATGTATTAATTGGAGCGAGTATGAGATAATTTTAATTCTTTATTTCTTTTTATCAATGCGTATGTATATCAATGAGTATTGTTGTGGCTTTGAGATAGTATGATGGTGAGAACTGAAATAATTATTAAAATATTTAAATTTCTCTCATTTTAATTGAAGGGACGAAAATTCTATATGATTTTCTTTAGATAAAATTCTATATTTAAATTTATGTCCGACAGTTTTTGATGAAAATATCGATGAATGTTTTCAGCCACCACTTTTGGTCAACTTTTTCCTGTCCGACAAAATACTTATTTCCGTTGGAAATTACCAATGTAAATTTAGATGGAAAATTCTTCTTATCTAAGAGAGAATACATTAGGGTGGAGTTAACGCTTGTAGTTTCATTAGGGCTTCCGGTTTTTATGTTTGGCCTCGCGAGCTTACTCTCTATTGTAGAATTTATAGAAATATGTTTTTTCTGTATGATTTTCTTTAGATACTTGCCTAAATGCGGGAAATAATCCCACTTGGATGCGATGTCATAGAATATGACAACGTTACATATTGGTAAAGCTCATAAACCATTTTCAACACACCCTTTTGGACACGAAATTAAGAAACTATTAGTCGTATTCTACGCGGCAAAACTTCTTTCTCCAACACAACTTAAAATAATCCATGCACTGAAAATTAAAAGAGAGAGAGAGGGAGAGAGAGAGAGAGTAAGAAGGGTATAGAAAAATGGAACAATAGAAAAGTAGGAACAACAAAATAAGCTATGAAGCAAGAAATCATCTGAGAAAGAGAACGGGCCAAAAGAACAACAGGGAAAAATTCATAAATTTTAAATAAGTACTAGAATGAAAGATTGATTGGGCCTGTCTGTCATGACTTATTTACTGGAAACCCATAAGTAATTCTTAATTGGGCTCGTTTTGAAATCCCTATTGAAAGGCCCTGTTTACCTAAATGAACAGATTAATTAAAACTTGGACAGCTAACTGAATAAGGTTAGCTGTTGACAGAAAATAAATAAAAGAAATGTGCAGCGGAATATAAATGAATAAATAAATGAAAGGACAAGGTGTATGTGTGTGTTAGTGTAGAGACAAGAGTGTACACAGTATTTTAAAATGGTTCAGAGGCAAAACCCTTCTCTTACATCCACCCCTACTGTTAGAACAGTGAGACCAATTCACTATAATATTCTCTACAATTAGAGTTACAAGAATTGATAACGCAAGTTCCTTTGAACCCCCTCTACTTAAGTGACACTTCAATTAAGGTTGCTTCTTTCAAAGCTAAAAAGGAAAAGCAAAAATACAACTAATCACAAGTGTTTACAAAAAGAAAAGTTAGCTTGGCTGAAAGCTAGGCTAGAGGTGGGTTGTAACTGGGTGCAAGATGGCACAATATTTACAGAGGTTTATGCAAATATTTAGGACTGCAGAGTGAATGCAGTAAGGCTACAAAGGTTTTCAAATAGTGTAAGGTTGTAAAAAGGTTGAAGAGGGTCTGAAAAAGGGTCACTTGACAACATGCCAGTATACTCCTTTATATAAGGGAGGAGATAGAGCCGTTGGTGGACAAGGGTACATTAGTAGCCGTTTGGGGAGCAAAAGTACAGAGAAGTAATGGTTCCCTTTGACTTTGACTGAAAGTTTGTTGTTCCTCTATATACAGGTTGTCAAGGTTTAGATAAGGTGTATTCACACTTGAACAAGATTCAATATGAGTTATTCCAATGACTGGTAATATTGGAATAATCATTCTTCAAGGATCTGATGACGTGGAGATAGCTGTTGAAGAATAACAGTCTTAGCTGTTGAAACATGGGAGCTTAGCAGTTGGGCTTGTAGGGCCTTAACTGTTGAAGCTTGTTTGTATTTATCATCTTGATAATTCATTTTAGGTAGAGGGAGTTTGTAATAGATAGTTCTTCAGTTTGATGGATGAAGAGATGATAGGTAGATCATGTAATAACATGACTGATGGCTTGAGTGGAAACAGGGCAGCTTAGCTGTTGAGCTTTGAGAAGGGCTGCCTGTGCTCAGGTCTTTTGTATACATCATATAATCAATTGGGTTTGATTATTTATTTATCAAAACATATTTACTATGATTAATTGTGAGTTAAACATAGTGAGGTACTAACAATTTCCCCCTTTTTTGGTAAATAAATAAAGGCTTTGATTATGTACCTGCAAGTATAAGTGCTAAGAGAATAGAGAACCAATGAAGAGAAATTCTTCTTGATAATATTTCTTGGCAAGCAAACTGTTAATACAAACTGAAATGTACTAAAGGAAATAATTGAAAACAATTGTTCTGAACAGCTATTCAAAACTTAAGAAAACAAACCAAAGAACCTATACTAGGCATTCTGACTTTTCTCTATAGCTTTCTTTTCTTGTAGAAGGGCAGCTCTTCTCACTGGCTCATTCCTTCTGTAGAACCACTCATTGTTCCAGTCAAGACCCATCATGTAATTATACTGGAAGTGTTGATCTTGTCTGGATATCAACTGATCTTTGGTGAGGACTGGTTGATTGTAGAGAATCCTTGGACCAATCTAAGCTTGCAGTTGCTGAGGAGTCATTGTCTCATCAGAAGGTGAAACCCCCATTGAGTATTCCTTGTAAAGAGATGAAGGTCTCTTCTTGGTGATCTTGGAAGGCTTACTAGCAGGAGGAGCTTGGAAGTAGGAGTAGATTGATGCATGTGATGGCCTTGGTGGCAGGGGATGGCTGCTTGAAGGAGGAGGGAAAGATGTTGGGGTTGGTTGTTCAGGAGATGGAGGAATGGGATTATCACCTCTTTGAAGGATGAACTCAGATACATTGTCAAGCTTTTTGAGAATGGCAGATTTGAGTTGTTTGATGAGGGTGGTTGAGAATTGGTTGAAGTCAGTGTAGGTGAGATGATATGGAGGGGTGTATTTGAATGGATTAAAATTAGGAGGGAGATTTGCAAATTGTGATCTGGATTTCTTATGGAATGGAGGAGGAGGTGGAGGAAGATGTTGGGGATACATAGAGGAAACTGGGAACATATTTTTGACAATAAGTCCCATTATGCAGCTCTTCTTGGAAAGCAGAGTCTAAAAGATGGACTGGGCATATTGAATGCACAGAGCATACACAAGGGAGGGAGGGGTGTAGAGGCATTCTTGAAGTTTCTTGGAAACAAGATGGCAAAAGAAAAATTCCCATTCTGGAAGAGTTAAAAGAGTGATGGGATTGGGCAGTTTAGGAGCATTGAAAAAGAAGCAGTATTGGGTTGAGATTCTGAACTGTTTCCATTCTTCATAGGCATGGAACAATTGACCCCCAATGTTTCTGGCATGAATGCTCATATGGGTTCTGGTCATATCCCAAGGGTTGGAAATATTATGAGGATTGAGAAGAGGAGGAAGGTGAGGAAGAGAAGCAAACTTTTTGTGAGCCTCAAGGACAGCTGTGACTGAAAAGTCAATGTCACAATCTAAGGTCCAGAAACTAGGATTTGGCATGGAAGTGTCTGGATCAATTTGAGAGAGAGGAGGGGATTTAGATGGAGGGTTAGCTGTTGAGGCAGGTTTGGGAGTAGATGATCCACCTTGACCTTGGATTTGCCTAGCTTCTCTAATCCTCATGAAATCAAAGGCCTTGAGAGCCTCATCCATAGAAAATTTACTAGAAAGCTGCTCAAAAAGGGTTGATGTATCCTCATCAGATAGATTAGACACAGACTTATCTTTGATAAACTCAATGATTTGGGGTTGAGAATAGGAATGACAGTAGGTTGATCAGGAGATATAAAAGGAGGGGATGCTTGAGTTTGAAGGGAATGAGGAGGTTGAGTCTCAGCTGTTGGGATGAACTCATGAACATGAGAGTTCCCCCTTGACCTGACAGGGATGTCTGGAATAGGTGAGTTCCCCCTTAAGGTTTCAACAGGAGAGATGGTTTGAGAGGTAAGATCAAGAATTCCTTCAATGACAGCAACATGATCTGAACTAGAAGTTAAATTTGGAGAGGGAGGAGAGAGAGATCTCACACGTCTTCTTTTCACTATGAATTGACCAGCAGAGGAAGATGAAGATGTTACCTTGTCAGTTGGATTAACTGACTTAGCTGCTGGGATATCCTTCTTAGCTGTAGGTATAGCTTGCTCAGCTATTGGTACAACTTGCTCAGGTGGTCCTTAACCATGTTTGGCTTTTCTGATCTCTTCAATTTGTTGTTGAATGGATAGCTGGACATCAAAATATTCTTCATTAATTTCCATTAAACCACTGGAGCTACTTGCTTTCTTGACCTCAGATTCTCTTTCACTCATTATTGCTTCATCATCAACATACATCTTGCTTTGAGCTTTGTCAGTAGGTTTGATTACCTCAAAGTCAGCAGTGGTGTTCTCATGACTAGTGGGAGGAAGGTCTGAGTCACTTTTTGTTGATTGAGAAGTGGAGTTGGATGTTGAAGATGAGGATGAGGGAGGTTCATCAATCTTCCTTTTGCCTCTCTTCTTAACAGCTATGGCTTTCCTTCTTGTAGAGGACTTAGCTATTCCTCTAGTAGACATTCTGGTTCTTGGAACTTCATCAGGTCCAGGCTTAGCTGTTGAGACCTTCTTGGTTGCCATAGCTGTTGAAGGTTTGGCTTTGGAGGACTTAGCTGTTCCCTCTTTAGAACCTTTTAGAAGGATGGTATTTTTGTCAAATTTCTTGGAGGTACTGAGGGGAACTAGTTCAAGCCACCTAGTGTTGAGAATGGCTGGGAGGTCTTTAGGCTTCTTTGCTAGAATCCCACTCATGAATCTGAACAAATTTGGCTAAGTGGATCTCACATAAGGTTTGTGGAGAGATGGGGAAGTGGCAAGATTGAAATTTTCAAGCATCACTGTGCACCAATTCACTTTCCTTCTAATAAAACCAAGGGCAAACCTCCATTCTGAAGAGCTCAGCTGGTTCAAGGAGGATTGTTTTCCACACATTCCTTAGATAACCACATCACTGAGGGCTGAATTATTGATGGATAAGTTCTTCTTCAAGATTTATTTGTTCTTTACAGAATCATAATCAATGCCTTCATGAATAGTGAATTGCTTGTAGAGAATACTGAATTTAGCATCCAAGTCTTTGCTCCAAATGTTGGTTAGAAGGCTTCTGTGATTTGAGATGGCATAGGTTGTATGTACATCCTCAGGTTTGATAATCATGGTGACATTTTGGAACACACATCGAATTGAACTATCTTTTAGCCTAGTTCCAATATAATATACCTCAGAACACGCATTCTCAAGAATTGGATTCTGAGCAGTTAACATGTTGAGAAGACCATTGTTTTCTAGTATCTCTTTGACATAGGACCCTACTTCACCTTCAAAGAAAGCATTTTCGATGTAGTATCCATGAGATTCTTTGGGGAGAGCCATTGTTTTTAAGTACATGGGCGAGAAAAAAACAGAGGATTAGGGTTAAAAAAACAGAGTGTTCGATAAATTGAGAATTTTCGAAGGGGATTTACTGTGGATTTCTTATAAATGGTGAGGAATAATAGAAGGATCGTGGTGAAGAAGGTGGGGACAATGGTTATATTTTGGGAGAAGGCCAGTCTACACCAGCTAGAGCATATGAAGGAGAAGACATGCAGGACAAGGGATCTGGAGTTTATTGGAAACAGATCTTGTAAGAGGGAAGATGTTTTTGAACAGCTAAGGTAGTTGGTTAGCTGTTGGGGAAGTTTTTTGTAATTTTTGTTTTTTGGAGTGTAATTTTGAGGAGGGAAGGCTACCAAGTTTCACAGAGGTAGTGGTGTTTTAAGTAGAAGTATCAGGTTATATGATGTAAACAGGCCATCATATAATTGTCCTTGAATAGAGATCTGTTTAGGTAAGCTGTTGGAAAAGTGTAAAACATCTAACTATGTCTTTGTACTTTTTAAAGTTTATGAAATGAATTTCCAGTTAATCCCTTTTACTTAGGCAAGTTAATCATTTCTAACATTGCTCTCAAAAGTTCAAACCTTTTTTCATCCATAGCTTTAGTTAGTATGTCAGAGACATTGTCCTCAGTACCCACTTTGGACAAGATAATATTCCCCTTTTCAACATGATCTCTAATGAAGTGATGTCTAACTTCAATATGTTTTGTTTTTTAGTGTTGAACAGGGTTTTCAGTCATAGCTATTGTACTTGAATTGTCACAAAATATAGGAATATTAGTGACATTCTTATCAAAGTCTTGTAGTTGACTTTTTAAGTACAATACTTGGGAACAGCAGAGACCAGCTACAACATATTCAGCCTCAGCTGTTGAGGTTGCTACAGAGGTTTGCTTTTTGCTAGACCAGGACACAATTCTTGATCCAATGAATTGACATCCACCACTTATTGACTTTCTGTCTAGATTGCATCCAGCATAATCTGAGTCAGTAAAGCCAATTAATGAGAATGGTGATTCATTTGGATACCATAAGCCATAATCAGGAGTTCCTTTTAGATATCTCAAGATCCTTTTAACAGCAGCAAGGTGAGATTCTTTAGGATTGGCTTGGAACCTTGCACAGAGACATACACTGAACATGATGTCAGGTCTAGATGCAGATCCTATATAGCTTCTGTATAGTGTTTGATCAACACTTTGACCATCAGTGTCAGCATGAAGTTTGGTTGAGGTAGACAGGGGTGTCTTAGCTGTTGAGGCATTCTGCATATCAAACTTCTTTATCATGTCTCTTGCGTACTTGGCTTGGTTAATGAAGATCCCATCCTTCATTTGTTTGATTTGAAGACCTAAGAAGTAGGTTAGTTCTCCAATCATACTCATTTCAAATTGTTTTTTCATAAGATCTCCAAATTCTTTGTAAAGGTCCTCATTTGATGATCCAAAGATAATATCATCAACATAGACCTGAATGAGTAGGGTGTCATCTCCATACTTTTTGATGAACAGAGTGTTGTCAATATGTCCTCTGATGAATCCTTTGTTAAGAAGGAAATTAGACAAAGTGTCATACCAAGCTCTAGGTGCTTACTTCAGACCATACAAGGCTTTGTCCAACTTGTATACATGATCTGGGAATTTAGGATGTTCAAACCCAGGAGGTTGAGCAACAAACTCTTGTTCATTTAGTACTCCGGGAACAAGTTTCCATACTTTATTCCTTTCAAACTGTTCAAGTTCTTCTTCCATAGCCTCAATCCAGTCTGTATCTTGAAGGGCTTCATGGATTTTCTTGGGTTCCATTTGAGAAATGAAGGCACTCATGAAAATATCATAGTGGGGAATGCCATCAGGAATGGTTTCTTTCTGAATAGGGATGGTTATGACAAGGTTGTTATCATTTTCAATGAAAATAGGAGTTATGATTTAGGTAGGAGTGATTTGACAGTTAATTGTTTCATCTTGGCTGTTGGGAAGAGGAAAGCTATTGGGAGTGGGTAAGCTGTTGGGAGTATCTTTGGGCAGAACATAAGGAAAAATAGAGTTGTTTTCATTTGGGGATAAGGAATTATTGGTTGTTGGTGAAGGTTTTGGAAGATTGTCAGAGTTTCCAATACTTTCATCAAAATCACACAAGTCAGTGTTGCTTTGATCATTATTTTCATCAAAGTCAACATGAATTGATTCTTCTACAACCAGTCTTCTTTTGTTGTAAACTTTGTAGGTTTGCTTGTGTTGGAGTAACCAAGAAAAATTCTTTTATCACTCTTGGAATCAAACTTATCTAGGTTATTCTTCCCATTGTTGTGAATGTAACATTTTCTCCCAAATCCATGAAAGTAGGATATGGTAGGAACCTTTCCATTCCACAACTCTTTATGGGGTCTTCATATGAAACTTGTTGATAAGAGTTTTGTTCTGTACATAAACAGCAGTAGTTACAGCTTCACCCCAAAAGTATTTAGGAAGATTGTGTTCAGACAACATTGCTCTTGTTGCTTCACAAATGGTCCTATTCTTTCTTTCTGCAACTCCATTATGTTGAGGAGTTCTTGGATCTGAAAAGTTGTGATCAATCCCTATTTGATTGCAATAGGTTTCAACTCCTATATTTTCAAACTCAGTTCCATGATCAGACCTTATTTTCTTGATGGACAAGCTTTTAAAGTTCTGAACTTTGTTGAACAGCTGAGTGAGATTATGAAGGGTATCACTTTTGGATTCAAGAAGGATGATCCAAGTGAATCTTGTGTAGTCATAAACAACTACAAGGGAGTATCTCTTTCCACCTAAAGATCTGGTTCTAATGGGACCAAATAAGTCCATATGAAGGAGATCAAGAGGTTTGGATGTGTCCAGTCTTGTTTTTGCAGAAAAGGAGGTCTTCTTTTGTTTTCCACACTGACAGGCTATGCACAGCTTGTCCTTCTTGAAAGGTATTTTGGGGAGACCTTTAACAAGGTTGGAGATGGACACTTTTGAAATGGTTTTGAGGTTCAGATGAGCAAGTCTTTTATGCCATAGCCAAGACATATCTGATTGGTTGTAGGATAATAGACAATGAGCAGTAGATGTTTAGACAACTTTAAGGTGGAGGCAGTAGAGGTTCTTCTTTCTAACTCCAGCTAGAATAACCTTGTTGTTCTTGTCTTTGACTTGGCACTGGTCTTTTGTGCAGATAACATGATAACCTTTGCACAAATTTGACTAATGCTTATCAAATTGTGCTTAAGGCCTTCAACATAAGATACATCTGTAAAGATGATCTCCTTGGTCACTAGGTTGCCTGATCCTTTGACTCTTGCTTGGGAATTGTCACCAAATGTAACATTGGGACCATTTTTGGGTGTTAGCTGTTGAAGACATTCCTTGTTGTAAGTCATGTGTCTGCTACATCCACTATCTAGATACCATATTCTTTTACTAGAGACCATCAAAACAGAATTAAAAATTATGGTACCCTTTATTCTTTTTGGGTCCAAAGGATTAGACTTTCTTTGGTACCCTAGCCTTGCCACCTGATCTTCTTTTGAAGAACTGGTTAAGGGTGTTATAGTAGGACATGATTTGCATCATGTAGGGTGTCAATGTAAAGGGTTGAGGGGAGTTATATAGGTGTCCAGTGTTGTATGGGCTTTGATTGTAGTTTGGTTGATAAAAATAGGATTGCTGTCTGGGGTTTTGTCTAGGTTGCCTAGAGTGCCTCTGCTGTCTAGCATGTCTTGGTTGTCCAGTTTGCCTTGGCTGTTCAGTTTGTCTTGGCTGTTCAGCTTGTCTTGGCTGTTCAGCTTGTCTTGGCTGTCTGGCTTGTCTAGACTTTCTAGGCTTCTGTTCTTGCTTCTTTTTCTGAGATTTAATATCATCAGTACTGCTGAAAGCTTGAGAATTAGGAATTTTGGGAGAATCCACTTTTAATTTACTCTTTTCACTCCTTTGTTTATACACATCTTCCTTTGTTTGAATAGGGTAAGATGGTTTCTTGGTAGAGAATGTGTTGAGGCTTTGTAGAATCATAGTCTCAACAACTCTATCACCAATTGGTGGAGTGTAGGTTTTGAGTGTAGGATTTTCAGCTCCTATTCCAGATATGTCCCCAAGATGTCTTTGATTAAAGTGATACATGGATAAAGCATTGCTTGATTTGTTCTAGGAATCAATTTTGCTTTTTAAAGTATTGTTTTCTTCCTTCAAGGTACTCATTTCCTGTTCATTATCCTGTTGGGACTTAGAACAGTCAGTCTTAGCTGTTGAGCTAAGTATGTCATTTTCAAGTTTTTGACATTTTTCTTCTAGATCCTTTTTGGTTGTTTCAAAGTTAGTGTTTAGGGATTTGAGATTTTCAATGGTTTTTGATTGCTAAAGGTTTTCTGTGATGAGGGCAGCAAAGCTAGAGTCTTGTTTCTTCTTTTGAATCTAAAGGGTGCAAACTAAATTTTTAAAACCTTCTATATTAAGAGAATTAAAATTATGTACCTCTTTAAGTTCTTCGGCATCAGCTAAAGCTTCTAGGTCCTCTTCATTATCTGAGTCATCACATTCCTGTGCAACCAAACACAGTAGTGCATCTTCTTCCTCACTATCTGAGTCTGATGAATCAAATTCTTCATCACTAAACCTAGAAGAGTCAGCAAGCATGACTTGTTCTTTATTTTTGTCATTCTTAGCCTTGACACAATTATAGCAATTTCACCTAGAACTATGAATGACTTCTTTAGAATAGTTCATTCTTTTTTAGTGTTCTCTTGGTTTCTTAGGTTCTTTGCAATCAGCAGCATAGTGATCTGGTTTACCACAGTTGTAACACTCAATGCTCTTTTTAACAACTTCTTGAGTTGGGTTGGATGGTGAAGGACTATATCTTCTATCAAAAGCTTTCTTTTGATGTTTCATGGCATTTCTCACAGCCATGGAGATAAAACTTGGAATGTCTTCTTACGAAATTGGTTTTGATTCTTGTTTAGGAGTTATGTTCAGTTTTTGTAGGGCATTAATTACAAGAGTGTCAATGTCCTGTTGGGAAAACTGTTTCTGGGTTTGCTCTTGAGCAACAAGGGCAAGGGTTTGAGATATGGTGGATGCTGGTTGAATTTTGATCATTCCTTCTAGTTCATATGCTTTAAGTTTACCAAAGTATTGTTCTATGGTCATACTACTCCTTTCAGCTCCTTCTCTAATGGGAAGGGATACTTTCTCATACTATTGAGGAAGATTAGAGTAGATCTTTAAGCATAGGTCAGATTGTTCAAAGGTTTTGCCATGGTCTGAAATGGCTCTTACAAGATCTTCAAATCTTGGTCTTCCAGCACTCACTTTCTCTCCAGGATAGAATTTGAAGTTGTCTAACTGTCTTAATAAGTTATATAGATTCTGGGTTCTAACACTGGTGTGTTTAGTGAACTTGGTGTTAATTAATTCACATGCTGCTTTAGCAGTTGGTACTTTAGCTATTTCTTGAGCTAGGGAGTCATTGACACTTTTTTGCAGAATATTTTTTACTTTTAAGTTTGCAGTCATAAGTTGTCTTTGAGCATCTGTCCAGTTTTTAGGAGATTTGAGTTTTCTACATCCTCCATTAACTTCAGCTTGAGTGGGAGGTTCAACTTCATTCTCTAAGACATACCAGTTCCATATGCTATTAGCATCTATATAGTTTTAATTTTTGAGGAGTAAATCTCAAAAGATCCACAATCATCAATGTGTGGAATGTCGTTTTCATTGTTTCTTCTTGGTTGAGGCATGGTGGGTTGAATGGATTTTTCACAAGTTGTTAGGCTCTGTATGGTGAATCCAAGCTCTGATGCCAATTGAAAGGCCATGTTTAACTAAATGAACAAATTAATTAAAGGCCAAAATATGTTTAGCCCCCCAAAGTATCCACCCATTCCCACTTTGCACCCCAAACCCAATTTTGTCCCAAAGTGACCCTCTAATTTGCCATTTGTCCCAGTTTGACCTATGACCCCCTATGACCCCTAACGACGTTAGAAAGTTAACGAGAAATGGTCATGTGCATGTCATGTGAGGGGTATTTTGGACATTTTTTTTGAAAAGAGAAGGACAAAAATGTCAATTTGTTATTATGGTGGCAATTGCTTTCTCCACCCAACTCCACTAGTCAATAACCACCACCACCATCACCACCACCACTTCTCCCAGAATCCGGCAACCACCATCACCCATTTTTGACAGCAACCACCGCCCATTTCCGACAGTCACTAGATTCCGGCAACCTCCACCACCAATATTCCTTTAAAATCACCATTTTTACCAAATTAAAGAACAATCTGGAAACACAAGTCACAATAGATTCTCCCAAATTAACCAACAATTCAAAAATCCAGCCAATTTTCTGCAAACATCATTTCCATTCCCCATGATTGCCGGCTTTCCAAGTTGAAAGTTAAAAAGAAAGGGTCCAAAATACCCCTCATGTGATATGCACATGAGCATTTCTCGTTAATTTTCTAACGCCATTAGGGTTCATAGGTCAAACTGGGACAAATGTCAAATTAGAGGGTCACTTTGGGACAAAATTGGGTTTGGGGTGCAAAGTGGGAATGGGTGGATACTTTGGGGGGATAAACATATTTTGGCCTTAATTAAAACTTGGACAGCTAACTGAATAAGGTTAGCTGTTGAGAGAAAATAAATAAAAGAAATGTGCAGCGGAATATAAATGAATAAATAAATGAAAGGACAAGGTGTATGTGTGTGTTAGTGTAGAGACAAGAGTGTACACAGTATTTTAAAGTGGTTCAGGCAAAACCCTTCTCTTTAATCCACCCCCACTGTTAGAACAGTGAGACCAATTCACTATAATATTCTCTACAATTAGAGTTACAAGAATTGATAAGGCAAGTTCCTTTGAACACCCTCTACTTAATTGACACTTCAATTAAGGTTGCTTCTTTCAAAGCTAAAAAGGAAAAGAAAAAATACAAATAATCACAAGTGTTTACAAAAAGAAAAGTTAGCTTGGATGAAAGCTAGGCTAGAGGTGGGTTGTAACTGGGTGCAAGATGGCACAATATTTTCAGGGGTTTATGCAAATATTTAGGACTGCAGAGTGAATGCAGTAAGGCTACAAAGGTTTTCAAATAGTGTAAGGTTGTAAAAAGGTTGAAGAGGGTCTGAAAAAGGGTCACTTGACAACATGCCAGTATACTCCTTTATATAAGGGAGGAGATAGAGCCGTTGGTGGACAAGGGTACATTAGTAGCCGTTTGGGGAGCAAAAGTACAGAGAAGTAATGGTTCCCTTTGACTTTGACTGAAAGTTTATTGTTCCTATGTATACAGGTTGTCAAGGTTTAGAGAAGGTGTATTCACACTTGAACAAGCTTCAATATGAGTTATTCCAATGACTAGTAATATTGGAATAATCATTCTTCAAGGATCTGATGACGTGGAGATAGTTGTTGAAGAAGAACAGTCTTAGCTGTTGAAACATGGGAGCTTAGCTATTGGGCTTGTAGGGCCTTAGCTGTTGAAGCTTGTTTGTATTTATCATCTTGATAATTCATTTAAGGTAGAGGGAGTCTGTAATAGATAGTTCTTCAGTTTGATGGATGAAGCGATGATAGGTAGATCATGTAATAACATGACTGATGGCTTGAGTGGAAACAAGGCAGCTTAGCTGTTGAGCTTTGAGAAGGGCTGCCTGTGCTGTGTTCAGGTCTTTTGTATACATCATATAATCAATTGGGTTTGATTGTTTATTTATCAAAACATATTTACTATGATTAATTGTGAGTTAAACATAGTGAGGTACTAACACCTAATAACTCACTTTCCACCCTATATATACTACTCTTGCTCATCTAAACAGCCCTAGCTAGAGCAGACCCTAAATTTCCTGCGGCAGTGTAACTGTCTTGGATCAGGTTTTTTATTTGTCGATTGGAGTTTGGATCTTAATCTTTTCAAGGGTTTGAGATGGAGGAGCACTCCCCTGGGGAGGTCTATATATGGAAATTGAAATATGTCAGGTATAATTCCTGGATCTTGATCGAACCTTGGTTACTGCTCCTTTTATTTATTTTAATTTTAAGTTGGCGATTGCATCTCAATCTTTTTTTTAATTTTTGGAAACTTCATAAAAGATTTGTTAATTTGAAATTATTATCAGTGTCAGCAATCAATTTCCTGATCTGTATGCCTTATGTTGATAAACATTTACGGTTTTTTTTAGTACATGGCTCAGAAAGTGTCACCCACTGTAGATTATTTTCTTAGTCGAATGCTGATATAATTTGCGGTTCTCAATCTGAGCATTACTAGTATTATGTTACATTTTTTAGTAGTATTATTTTCCATTAATTGCCATTCACATATTACCTACGTTCCCCAAAAATTAGCATTTTTTTTTTAGTTTTACTGAAAACATTTTTACATTCTTTAAGAAGGATATGCTATTTACTGATATCCAAATGTGGTTGGGTAGTGTTTATTGTTGTTTGACTGTATATAATCAATTCTACCTTAACCAATTAAATTAATAACTAAGTTGTTAACCTAGGACATTTTTCTTTTATGGCTTCATTAGGCTAGCTGGATTCAACCACTTAAGTTCCAGCTGTATGTGATTCAGATCAATGACCAAATTATATATTATCCTCAGCAGCCAGGTGAAATTTTATACAGTAAAATTTATTTCCTCTTATATTGATTTCCTAATTCTTGCTTCTTACATGAAATACTCCCACCATCACTGGTTGCTTACATTCTTCCAAATCAAGAGTGCTTTGATAGTTCATCGCCAATTCGGATAATATTTGTAAACTGACCATAATATTCATAACATTGTCTATTCATTCATTAGCAATACCTTAATCTAGTCATCTTAGTGAAATTCTGAAAATTGTCATTTATAAATTTCTTAATGCTTTAACAATTTTTAGAGTTTCACTAAAATGGCAAGATTAAGGTTAATGTTTAGTCAAAGCTTACTTGTGTTGACCAAAAAAGTCAAATGTGGCCAAAAAAAATTAGGACGGAGGGAGTAAATAATACTAACTTCCGTCCTAGCTCAATGTGCACTTTTCACTATTCATTTGGTCAATTCAATCAAATTTTGACCATAATTTTATTAAAAATGTTGATATTCATAAGCAATTTTTTAATAAAATTATGGTCAAAGATCAATTGAATTGACAAAAAAAAAAGTCAAATAATGCACATTGAGCTGGGACGGAGGTTAGTATGATATAGCACAAGATATTAATTGTAGAATAGTAAAGTTTAACTTCTTAGACACACTCTTGTTGAGAGTCAACAACGACTCTCTAGAAAGTTCTGAAAAATACCTCGATGCCACCATTATTGAAGAAGATAAAAGAAGCTTCCGCAATTGAAGCTTATCACAACTATGCTAGAAAGATGTGGAGAGCGCTGTTCTTAGTCAAGGAACAAGTTAGTCACCACCGCAAAATCACATGTCTCTCATCCTCAGCTAGAGTCAATGCACACTTCCTCATTAATCGAGTCAAAATGAAAACGCAAAAGAGATGCCCGCTAGATTGAAAACCCGAAAGGGCGGTCTAGGCAAAAAACAGGGTGCGTCATAAAAAAATGAGAGAGTGAGAGAGAGAAGGGAAAGAGAAATGGAGATCCCCGGCCTCTAAAGAAGACAACTACACAGGTTCTACATTGAATCTCCTCAGTAAGTCAATTCCCCACTGAGTCAACTTTGGAATTGCAAAAGGCTCGACAAGACATGGCACAATCAAAGGTTGTTTGGGGTCAATGAAGTAAGTGTTTTCTCCATCAATGTGCATTATTGGGTTCATGAGAAAGAAGGCCCGTGGTAACCAAGATCCATCCGAGAACAAGCCCATCATTGAAGGGTATGAGGTTGCACAAATAGTCCCCAGTAAGTCAATTGGTTGGAATCACAAATGGCAACAACGTGTGACTCAGTTTTCGAGCTTCTTCAAGCATGTGCCCCTAAAGTGTGTCGAAAGGCTTCCCGAGAAATGGAGTAACTCTTGCCATGTCCTCTTATGCTTGTTCCCCCACACGAGGACGAGTCTCTTGCTCTACAAATGATGATGCCCTATGGGCTATTTGACTCAAGAACGAAAACTTCTTTTGCTTCATTTGCCAGCTAATGAGCCCTAGGGGCTACGCTCAAGAAAGATGTGTGAGACTATCCTCAAAGTCTCTCAAGAGGAATGTCGAAGGGCCTTCATGTCATGTGTGTTTGTGCCTGTTCCCCCAATCAAGGATGGGCCTTTCTTGCTCCACTTATAATCAATGGTGGCACTCTAGGGGTTACACTCAAATTTAAAAGTCTCCTTTGGAAAGAAGCAACTCACTTCACCTCCCAACAATGGCCCTAGCAAAGCCATATGCAACGTTCGAGGCATCCTCAATTATTTTGGCACCAAAGGTCTCAAGGGGCTTCGCAATCTATAATCTTTTGGGCTACGACGTTACAGTAATCCGAACAAACGGCAATATTAGGGCTTCACAATTGAAAATCTTTTAGGCAATGGTACTCGAGCAATGCAATGTGGGGAGTGGTCCAAGCTTAAAGGGTCTCCTAGTACTTCACGTCAAAGGTCTTCTGGTTTGAAAGGAGGGCTCCGATGTTATGAATGAATTTGATGATTCTCATGTTGTGACTTACGACGAGATTATGAAGGAAATCTTAGAGAAAAGGAAAAGATTCAATATGCTAAACTCTATCAAAACAGGGTTATAGCGGGAAATGCCTCGGCCAATCCCAATGTTTCTGCAATTCAGCACCCCCTTCTCCAAGATCAAAAGCAAAAAGTAAAGCTTTTGAGCTTCAAGCACTAGTTGCATCCGAAGATCCGTCATTAGTTCAACTCAAGAAGACTCAAGCAAGCATACTAGTTTGGGACCTTATCACACCAAGACCTTACCATCCGCGATCTCGACGGCACCACAAGGCATTACTGCATCTTTTGATATAAGCCCTTCGCCATTTGTGTACCGACCACAATGAGGCCATTCATCTCCCCAGTAAGAGTAAGAAGGAGATCTCTATCATCCGCTCTCAATATAATACCGAGCCAATTCCAAAGATAATTTTGGGGTTTTACATCGATGGGTCTTCACATTCCACTATCTTGAAGCTCGCAAACAACAAGTACATGACATTTGGGGCTTGGCAATCTCTCGAAGCTTGGTATCAATAATCTTCTCTTGAGGCTTACTCACGCCAACAACAAAAGGCAATTTATTCAAATGGGCCAAAAGCTGATTTATCTTAGGGCTACGCAAGTCACTCAAAGTTTGGCATCAAAGGCATTCTAGGGGCTTTACAATCAGCAACCCCTTGGTATCTCGGCATCGAATGTCTTTGAAGCCCCATGATCGACAAATCTCTTGGCGCTAGACATCAATCTTCATTGGGCACAACAGCGACAGCGGAATTCAAGTGAGGCAATCCGGACTTCGACCGAACATGATTTGATCTTGGGTTGGCTTTACAAACACACAATGGTTAAAATGGTTCACCCACGAACTAAAAAAAAAAAAAGATTTTTCCTTTTTCTTTTTCTTTTTTCTTTTTCTTACTTGTGTAAAAAGTATGTGCTTCATTTTTTTTAAATCCCTGAACTACGCTGGTCTGATTCTCTTTAAGGGATACGTAGGCAACCTTTTGGCACGACCAACCCATCATTCCGAATGTCATGTCACCGACACTCCATCAAAAGTACAAGCGACTCATCTTCATCAAAAGTGTCGACATCCTTCATCAAAGCCACGGCATCAGAAATCCACCCCGAATCAAGCGACCATGGTAAGTGAATGTATGAACATCATTCACACTTTCTACAAATCACATCGCACACAAAAGCAATTTCTCCATCATTTCAAAATCTCTTTCATACAAATTTGCTTTTCAAATCACAAAGCACCACGAGCACAATTTCACACTTCTCACACAAGCACATGTATTTACAAAGCACACGCATAACAGGTACAAGCACACAGCTCCACGGTGAACCACTAAAATACCACTTCATCAGCAAAGTCTACTCAACAAACTCGCGCCATCGGCAGACGGATCCTCGGATCTTGCCAGGTCTTCTCTAGACTTTAAATGCGGCAGACGGATCCTCAGATCTCGCTAGGTCTTCTCTAGACTTTAAATGCGGCAGAAGGATCCTCGGATCTCGCCAGGTCTTCTCTAGACTTTAAATGCGGCAGAAAGATCCTCGGATCTCGCCAGGTCGTCTCTAGACTTTAAATGCGGCAGACGGATTCTCGGATCTCACCAGGTCTTCTCTAGACTTTAAATGCGGCAGACGGATTCTCGGATCTCGCTAGGTCTTCTCTAGACTTTAAATGCGACAAACGAATTCTCGGATCCCGCTAGTCCTCTATCAGTAAAAGTCGCTCACACAGGGAGCGCATTCCTATCCCTTGCAATTTCAGTAATTCCTGCTTTTTATCGAGTCTTTATTTTTTTTTGTCGATGTCCTCAGCGGTTGTCTTTCTTTCATCGACGCGTTTTGCTTTGCAATCCACGTCGCCGAGGGGCTCTGTAGACACCCCACCTTGGACCTCTCACCCCGATTGCATATATAGTATTTTTAATTAATTTATTTTTGCTAATTTCTGTTACTTCGGTTAAGTTCCTAACTGATTCCGTTAGTTTTGGATTAAACAGCATAACAGAATTAACTTTAGAGTCATTTCTGTCATTCTGTCTTTTCCACCCGCGGGCGCCTCTGGCACTGCTTGTGGGCTGCGCGCGCATCTCGCCCCTAAAGCCGGACTCGCGCACCTCCCATTATGGCAGTTACGGATTGCAGTCTTTTCCCTCCTTTTTCTTGATCACAAATAACTCTTTTTACATCCACATTCATCCCCCCTTATTTCATAATTCTCAAATCCCATATTCTAGCTTTTTTCCTTAAAACCAAATATTTGATCTTTATTTTATTTGATTTCTTCTTTATTATTTGATTTTCTTTACTTTCTTATTAGTTGAAAAGCCATCTTTTCCTCTCTTTTTCACCTATAAAAACCTCTCCTTTTTACCTTAGAAAGGGACTTCAACTTCTTACACACCAAAACTCTACACACATTTTCTCAACAATATTTCTCTACAAAAACACTACACAAAGTGTTGCACAACAATTTCTCTACAACAAATCCATCTTCAAGTAAAAGTTTGAAGTTCTTCTTTTCTAAAGGTACTTTATTTTTCTTCTTTTATTTTATTTGTCTAGTTAATGTATGCAATCCCCATAAAAGGGAACATGACCTAAAAGGCCACTTCACTATTGAAGTTTGGTCAAGGTTATCTTCCAACATTTCAAATACTACTTTAATTTCCCCATTTCATATTAATGTAATTGTTACATGTAATCTTTAGCATAAAATCAATAAAACAAGTTTCTTTTTATTTCTCTTTTGTAATTCCCCTTTTTCTTTACATTATAATTGTTAGCACTTTTCTCATATTAAAATAAGGACATTTAGCATTAGAACACCAATAGTAGCAAGACCGGCTTAAGCCTGGCGGAGTGGATGTTTAAGTACTTCCCACTTCGTCACCTAACCCCCGAACCATTTTCTTCCCGAATCTCTGGTTTTATACATAAATTCGGCTATCTTTAGGTTTTTCTTATGTTCCTTTATAAACATAGGTGGTGACTCTACAAATTAAAATAAGTTAGACATCCTAAGATCCTTTCACCGCTCTAGCCAAGCTGTGGGTTTTCCCGGGGTATCTACACTTATATACCTATATAAGCATAGTTCTGGCCTAGAACACATTGTAGCATCATATTAAAGAGTGTTTAACATATTATTAACATATTATTGACTTGGCTTTTATAGGTCTTCACTTTATATTCGTTGGTTCCCAACGGTCTTGAAGTCTTTGGATAATGAATTTTCGAGTCTATTATCTTTGACTTGGGTGTCATGTCACTGAGTTGAGGTATGCTATCTTTGTTGAGGTCCCCTATCACGACTGGTACAAATATGTCTAAGATAGTGCTCCTTTTCTTTTGAGTTCCTTCAAGTGTACTGAACTTATCTTCACGAACTTATCTTCAATATGTTTGAATCTTTTGAGAGCTAGATTTTGTTGATTGTTTGAGAGTGAAATATTTTATTAAAAGTCATAATTGTTATTTTTTTTTAATTCTTTATCAAAACCATTTGTTTAGAAACGTAGGTTCCAACACAAAATGTGCCAAATTATGAACAAATATTAAAGGCACATTCCTAACATTTTGCAGGCGACAGTGACCTTGTCTACTACAAAAGAGGCGAAATACATAGCATTGACAAAGTCCTCTAAGGAAGGAATATGGTTGAAGGGATTGATCAGCGATCTTGGGATACATCAGGATCAAGCTATTATTTATTGTGATAGTTTGAGCGCAATTTGTTAAGCTAAGGATCAAGTTCATCAAGAGAGGACAAAGCACATTGATGTTAAATATCATTTTCTAATGGATGAGAAACATGTAAAGGTGAAGAAGGTAGGGATGGAGAACAATGCAAATATGTTCACCCAAAACCCGTGATTGGGAGTAAGTTCGAACATTGTTTGGACTTGCTTAATGTTCGCAGCTATTAGATGGCAGAAGAGGTGAGGGGAAGAAAAAGTTTGTTATCTTGGAGATTCAAAGTCAAGGTGGAGATTGTTAGGTTAATGTCTTTGAATTTGGGGCGCCGAATTAAAAGATTAGACAGCAGACGAATTTCGTAATTCCAGGACGAGCACAGAACAGGGGGTCCGGCCGGACCAAGTTGACGTCGGAAATTGGGTTTTTGGCAATAGCAAAGAATCCGTGCGGGTATAAAGGAATGTGCGGTCGGTCAGGCCATGTCCGGTCGGACCAGTATACTAACCTGGGCAGACCTTATGGTCTGGAAGACCAGAGTTGCTGCAGATCTCAGTTTCGTGGAAAGAAAGGTTTCGAATCCGTTTTGGTTTCGTATTCCAAGTTCTTACCAGATTTTGAGCTAGGTTTTGAGTAGTATAAATATAGGCTATCATCCTAGGCTTAAAACAGACCTCAGATACTTTAGAGACAGTTTTAGAGTGCTCAGAGAGATCTATATTCTAGAGTTGCACAGTTAGGAATTTTGTGATCAAAATTCGTGCAACAGTAATAGTGTTATCTTGTAAACGTTTCTCCAGATTGATAATAATATTCTCTCCTCTCCCCGTGGACGTAGCCAAGCTGGTGAACCACGTAAATCTGTGTTCTTGTGGTTGCTTTACTTTTCTCATCAAGTCTTGTTTATTGCTCTAACACGCATGATTAACAATAAAATATTTTTATTTAAAAAAAATATATCTCATTTTTAAATAAGAAAATAATTTAAGGACAATATTTCCTAATAAAAGCAATACGCACCAATGGGTCATATTTAGTCCAATAAAATAACAAGAACAAAGCCAATCAAAAAAAAAAAAAAAAAAAAGGAAGAATCTGATATACTTGTGTCCTCAAAAACCAAACTCCCTCCGTCCTAGCACAAGCGACACTTTTAGTCAACTTTGATTGCACGTCAAATAATTTGAAGAAAAAATAATAATTTTAATGAGAATTTAAAAATTGTTATTGTATCACGATTGATAATATTTTCAATAACAATTTTTAGATTTTAATTACAATAATTATTTTTTACTTAAATTATTGGTGAAAGTGTACTCAAGTTGACAAAAAAAGTCACTTTTACTGGGACTAGAGGGAGTATTTACACAACAAAAGCTTTTAGACCAACTACATTAATAAATCTTCTAGTATTCAGATTTGTTCAATAAACATTACAAAGTGCACAATAATATGGCTTCTACAATCAAAATCTACACCTAGAAATCAGTAAGAAGATTGTTGTTGTAACATTCATGGGGAAAGAACCAGGCATCAGCTTCTATGTTCTCAAAGTCGAGCTTGTGCATTATGATTCGATCATTGTCAGTATCATCTCTATGGAACCCTGAGTGTGAACAATCACATAGCGGGGATTACATTTGGCGTAGGACATAATCGTCCGTGCATCCATTAACTTATTTGAGGCCATCAACGTTGAGTAGGACTAGCGATTCTTTACAAGGTTTAGGATCAATTTCTCAGACCGGGGCCCCATCAAACCATGGTTATGCGGGCAGCCAAGTGTGCAGCAAAGTCAACCAATGGGTCCATACTTGACACGGGACCCACAGGGGCGACAAAGGCAAAAGAATGCTTTCAGCAGCATGAAGAGGGATATTCGGATCGTTACTTACATAGAAGATTATCAGGAAGTATCTGTGGCTCACACTCTACCAAATTCTTCAAATCAGAACGCATATTCATGGAGAGACACCCTGTTTGAGGTGTATATGTAGCAAAATCTACAAAATACATATAATTGAGATCACAAAACAAAAGAAGTTACTTTTAGCAAATTCTGGAACAGCTTATCACAAAATAGGTCAAATCAGAAACTAACTTCTTAGTTATCTTCAATTCACTTTTCTTTTGAGAGGAAGTACTAGTGGAGGATCTTGGTACAGAAGCTGACTTTATGACCCTGTACTACCAAATGAAAATATTAAACAGGGAAATTTTAAGCTATGTTTGGTAGGATGCGAAAAAAAATGATTAATATCCCAGCAAGAAATACAAACCCTTTCTTTATCTTCATTTTCATCTTTCTTTCCATCGTTTTCCTGTGACGCATTACACTGGGAAGTAGTTGTAGCGGATGTTGGAGCCAAAGCTGGTCCCCCAAAGGAACTGAAGAAGCCACGATGGAGACGTATTATGTAAGAGTTTATGGTATCTCAATCATATCAACAATTCAAATAAAAAAGACATCGACAAAAAAACTAACTTTCTCTTTCTCTTTTTTTCACTATTTTTTGGAGGTATGACAAGCAATGTAGCACTTGCCGAGGGCTCAGAGACCACAGCGCTTTTTGATGTCCTGAAAATCACCCATATAAACCACATAAAATCGGGCATCACAACAATAAATACCTTTAACCCTGATTCCTGCTAAACAACAAAGAACGGTGCAGTTTGTTTAATTTCAATGTGTTGAGTGCAGAATATAGAATATTGATTCATAAGATACATCTGAAAGCTGAATCTGAATTATTGAATCTCTTTGATATTTTAACTGTGCATGTATTGTCTGAATATACGTGTACACCTATTTTGATCTCCTAAAATTAGAAGGTATAAAGACCAACATCAATGAAGAAACCTTTCCAAGCGAGACACAAAAATCAGGTGGAGATCCTGTCAAATTAAACCTAACAAATAAGAGAATAATTAAAGATTACCATTTTCACAAGTTGATTCACTATACTTGCAATTAATAAATTTCCCAAACCTTTTAATGGGAGAAAGAATCTAATATTCAAACCTCAGATTTACTATCCTTCCCTAAAGAGTGTTTCCCGACCAGATTCAAAATCTTGATCCAAATTCATCTCACATATAACATGCAAAGAATCAAAATCTCATTCCAAATTCACTAATAAATAAAACAAACCAATCCCAAATGAGGGTTTCCACAAACTTTCAATGCTCCATTGTTTATTTCACCGCGGGAGAGAGAGAGAGAGTTCTGGTGGAACAAGATTGCGGATATTAAAGTAATCTTGGGTAAGGTGAGGGCGGAGTCTTAGGCTTGTCCTCTAGTCGACAGAGAATGGTCAGCTCCGAGGAAGGTGAATGTGGATCGAGTCAAGAGGCCAGCAGGTCGAGAAGGCACCTCTGGCTAGATGAAAATGTATCATATCACAATGAAACATGATCCAAATGGTAAGAGCAAAAGTAATCTTTTACCGACAGGTTTATTAGTTACCAACGGAAATGTCGGTCGGTATGACTTACTGACAATGTCAGTTGGTAATACAAACGGAAGTTTCCGTCGGCAACTTTTTAATTAAATGCCCTACCGACCCCTCCCCCCCCCCCCCTTCAGTTTGTTCCTAATATCTCTCTATTGCTCTTCAGCGAAAAACACCCACAGGTCGCACTTGTCAATTGTGGGCTCTCCCTTATCTTCCATCCGATTCACCAACACATGTCGCTATCCTCCACCGTCCGCCATAGTCCACCGTTGAAATTCAAATACTGGGGAACATATCACTCAAGATCAATCAATAACACTAATTTAAAGCCATAACGGGGTACATATCACTCAAGATCAATAACCCTAATTTAGGGCAGTTATATTATGCTTACTGAAAAGTGACAACTTTAATTAGAAAAGGAAACAAATGATATACAAAAATTACCAAGTAACTAACTTAAGACGAAAAGCACAAAAAAATAAAGCCCACGCAAAAATCAGTAAACAAAAAACATATGTAATTGGATTTCGTAGCAAACCAAATTCAAATTTAAACACGACAAATGACATCAATTTGCCTGAATAACAAAGATACAAGTAAAACAAGGTATTTGACTGCTCAAGATAGAAATGTGTCAAATGACATCAATTTGCCTGAATAACAATATCAGAGATTCACAACAGAACATTAGATGATAAATATGGAATCCCCAGCGAAATAATTACTGCACTGATTGTTGTGGATCACAACATTGTACTCTATCCACGACTGAATCTTAAACACGACAAAATCTTAAAATTTCAGCATTCAATAAAAAAAAAAATACCTAGAACTGCTGCGAGTCAATCAATCAAATCTATTAATAAATTAGTGAGATAAGTTTTAAAGGGATTTCAAGCTGCATGCATGTATTATTATTATTATTATTATTATTATTTTTTTTATTTTTTTTTTGAGATCAACCAGGAACTTTATTAAGCACAGCAAGAACAAGAGTTTAGGTATCGGCTATCCACAAAAGATGGAAGCTCGAACCAAAGAGTGGGGCTAGCGTGATCGAACGCCACCCTAGAAACAATATCTGCCAACACATTGGCATTACGATTAACCAAAGAAAGAACAAAACATCAAAAGAAGAGCATCATAGACAGTCTTTGCATGTATGTTAAGAAGCAGATCAAGAAAAAGTACCAACTTTAATTACTTTACTCACATCAAAAGATCAATTTATGAGTTCATCACTAAGAGTGAGGACACTTACAATACATTAAAATTTAATCAACTAGAATTAAGTTTAAAATCCATTTCAAATTAGCATGCATAGAGTTTAAGCAGATCAAGAAAAAGTACCAACTTAAATTAAAACCAATCCAAAAACAGAAACATGTGTATCTATAAAAACCACAATAAAATTCAAGAATTTAAAAATCAAGATCCAGGAGTCTTACATGAAATCTTTTGATTTCCGTAGCAGGATGGCCAGGAGAGTGCTCCTCCATCAGCAAACCTTGAGCATATACAACAACCCAATTGATGAAAACACAGATTTGAATCAATAAATAGAAAAATAAATGAATAAAGAGACATGCATACCAGAAAAGAGGGGCCGGATTGAGAAATGGACGGAAAATGGGAATCTTAGATAGATAGATGGAGAGAGAGAGAGAGAGAGAGAGAGAGAGCGAGAGAGAGGGAGAGACAGCGACACACACAGAGAAAGAGAAAGAGAAAGAGATGTTTAAATAGAGGCGGACCAGAAACCCTTACCAGTAACCTTTGCGGGCTACCCAATTCAAACAGGCCCAATAAGAAAAGAAAAATATGCAACTGAAAATTAGTGAGATATACTAACCTGTCCCATTTTAAGAGTAAAAAAATTCCTAAAAAGACGTCCCATTTTAAGAGTCAAAATCTTTAATTTTTGACTCTTCTCTACCACACTTTCTTTCTTAAAATGGGACGGAGGGAGTAGTTGCCAGTCCAAGTGAGATGAAATCTTTCATGTGTCACTTTTTCAACTTTTTTTCAGTGATCTAATTGTTATATTCCCTTCCTCTGTTTCATAATAAATTATCATTATTTTAAATAGTAAAGTAATCTTAATTTATTTTTATGATAGCACAAACAGTATATAAATAAATAGAACACATTTTTTTCTTAAAAACTTTGACAAGTGTACACAAGTACATAAAAGTATACACAAAGTTTGATGTCGATTTAGGTTTTCTCTTTGAAATGAAAAAACCCTACACTCCCAAATTAGTGATCATTTCCATCATGCATTCAACCTTGTATAATGTAAAAATATTTATAACGATTTACAATACAATATAAATCAATTTAACTACTAAATTCAGTAGATGTATGAGTCATTCTTTGATACTAGCTATTCAGTAGGTGTTCCACACAAATTAGTGTATACTCCCTCCGTTTCATGTCACTTGAGACTTATTTCCTTTTTCGTCCATTCCACGTGACTTGAGACTGCAAAATATGGTAAAAAAAATCTTTACTATTCTTTTCACTCATTCTCTCTCCTACTTTACTTTTACACTCACAACACCAATCAACTTACTATTTCTCCCACTCATTCTCTCTCATATTTATTTTTTCATACTCACAAACGCCTTCTTCCACTATTCTTCTCTCTTACTTTTCCCTAATTTGTGTGCCAAAATTTTTGGTCTCAAGTCACATGAAACGGAGGGAGTATATGTTTATCATGATTTATGAATGAAAATATAAGAGCAAATCAGACAAATAATAAATATTGAATATCGTTATGAACTATGGATGAAATAAATAACTTTGAAAAACGAAAAACAAATGCAAGGAATCATCGTGACCAATTTTTTTCATCAATTAAGTGAAGTGTCTAAATTTATATCATCGGGTGGTGGAGGTGGGTAGTGGTTTTTGGTAAGCCCTAAATTAATCAAACCTCATTAAATTTAGGTCGTATTTGTAATTGCAATTCACCCCATACATAATAACAAAATTTTCCTAATTGTTTCTCACATGAGTGGCACATGACCAATTAATGTGAGTTCTAACAGAAATCAATAATCTATCTATATAATCTATAAAAGCAGGAACATTTCCAGGCCTCACAGCGCGCCACGTCATAATGCCACGTCATAAATCCATGTGGCAGCCTGTGATTGGTAGCTTCAAAAGATGGGAAAGATTTTTTCTAAAAAAAGAAAATTATCAAATATGAGATTCAAAATAAAAAAAAAACTAAAATTATCAAAAGTTAAATTCAAAAGTTATTAAATTTATTAGTAACTTTAGATTCAGTTAGATTTTTTTTAGCAAATTCTATTAAAAAACGGGTGCATTATTAAAGAGTATAAAGTCTTTTCCTTATTTAATATTTTCTTATATAAACCAACTATTCATAAAATGCAATTTGAATTTCAAAATGAACTTCCAAAATGAAGTAACAGAAAGAAAAAAAAAACGGGTTCAATAAATTGCAGTTTATATAGTATGACATAAACTATTCATATTCCTTAATTACTAAAATTAATAAAGTCAAACATGATATATGTAAAAGTACCCATTGGCTGTCCAATCTAAGATGTGCCCCTATTTGGTAAGAAAAATCATACAGAATTCGAAATGTCATATACTCCATCCGAAATATTACTATTGTTATTTTATTTATTTATTTATTTCTGAAGGAATTAACATTGTATTTGTTGAAAAAAGTTGAAGTTAATGATAAATGAGAATTTCCAGAATGTTTCATAACAAGGTGGTCTCCAATCCTACTCATGTGATGCAGAATATTTATTGGTTGTTATAGGTGCCTCTAGAATGTCCAAAATTTTAATTATTCTATAACAGTGTCTTATGTTTCTTTAAGTATTTGTTTCTCATGTTTTGATTTTACTTTTGTTTTCCATTTTAGATTGACAGTTTTTTTTTCACACCAACGTTTAAATAGGCAGGTCCTGAGCCTAGATCTTATGAACATTGATCATCATTATGATTTAATTTATTTTTAGTCACTTTGATAGAATTTATTTTAAGTCAAAATTTATCTACTCATTTGTCGTTTGAGAAGTATTCTATGACGGTGAGACAAGTGGTTGAAGTGGATGAGTTTAGGGTGGGGCGACTTAATGGTTTTGCCGCAAAGGGTTGAATTTGAGTGGTGAGAAAGTAGGAGTGGAAGGTTGTTTACAATTGGTTCTGGGTTTATAGGGTTGCCGGCCAAAAGGAGATTGAGAAAAAAAAAAGTTCTGTGAGTGTTGTAATGACGGAAGTAGGTGGTGAGTTTAGGGTGGGGCGACTTAAAGGTTTTGCCGCAAAGGGTTTTGGTGGAGAAGTCACATTATGGATCATAGCTCTGATAACATGTCAAGGTTTAGAGAGAGATAGTCGGAGTCAATCATACATGGTAGAGAAAGTTTGAATATGAAAGACTCAATTTATTAATGAACAATATGTTACATATTTATAGGGTTACATGAAACATTCTAGACTAATCTAACTTGGTTAATAAGATATAAATCTCCTAATTAATATACACAATATCCCTAAGTTTGGTAAGTTAATAAATACAAAATATTTACTTGAATAGTATATTAATATTCCTAATAGCTGAAGTGGATGAATTTTTGTATGGTTGGTTTCAAGTGGCTGAAGTGGATGGCTTTTGTGTGATTGACTACATGTAATTGTGTCTCCTACCATTGTTGAATATTATTTGAGATTAGGACTGGTATGGTATTTTACTAGATCACTTATTTGATTTCGTACCACTATCTCAGTATGAAAATGTCTTGCATCAGCTTTTCTTAATTAATTAGGTTTATTATTCCCATCGAATTTCGACGGGTTACTCACTAGTAACCCTAATAAGGGAAATTTAGCACTGTTGGTTGTAAATTATCAAAGTTGAAGATGAGCATAAATCGCTACCTCTTAGTGGACTTTAGGACTTATATTGTGTTTTAGCATAATGAAGAAGATTTTTTTTTATTTTTTTTTCAGGAAATGTAAATTTGTGATAAATAACTTTCAGTTCAAGTCTTTCAGAAAAGGAAACTCAACATTCCCAAATTATCGATGATTTCTATCATGCCTTCAAAATCTTAAATAAAAAATTGTACAATGATATAAATCAGTTTTACTAGTATGTTCAGGGCCGGTCCTGTGAAATTTGGGGCCCTAGGCGAATTATTAAATTGAGGCCCTTAAAGCTGCTCACATGCAACAATTGTTGTGTATTTTTGAATTTCTACCGCTCTTCAGATTTTCATCTCTGTCGTTCTTTCTTTTGTTGGAGGTGTTTATATTTTTAGGTTTTAACATTATTAATAGTTGGACAATAAATTGCACACTAACAACGAGGTTTGAAGAGTTTTATTAATAAAATTGTTGAGTTTTGGAGTTGAACATGGGTTTGGTATTTAATTTGATTGAGATCATCACAAAAAAAAGATATAATTTGATAGATTTCAAAAAATTTAAAGAAATATCCTCTATAATTTAGTCGTGAATGAAAATAAAAATAAAAAATATACTGCAATAGTGCTTAAAAATTAGTTGTAAATAATTTATTGGAATATATTACAAAAAGAAATTCTTACTTGTTAATTAAACTAGGAAAAAATGAGAGAGAAGTTAAAAAAGGAGAAGAATAGGAGTAAGGTACTGAAGGAAAGACCAC
Source organism: Campanula takesimana (assembly GCA_026119855.1). Classification (NCBI taxonomy): domain Eukaryota; kingdom Viridiplantae; phylum Streptophyta; class Magnoliopsida; order Asterales; family Campanulaceae; genus Campanula; species Campanula takesimana. The sequence continues at coordinate 1,625,735 of JAOWBW010000467.1, forward strand.
ATTGGAGAGACACAGAGAGAGAAAATATAAAAGTAAGGAAATGAAAAATGAAAAAAACACATTGCAAGACTTGAACCCAGGAAGAATGAAAACAAGGACAACTAAGAAAACAAGGACAACTAACATGTACTACTTAACCAATGAACCACTAGTAACTAAATAGTTTAAAACAGGGTTGTTTTATATATATAACACTTCTATAAATTTGGGGCCTTAAAATCAACAAAAATTTCGGTGGCCCTACGCGAACGCCTCACCTATCTTACCTCAAGGCCGGGCCTGAGTTTGTTATGTAGATATATGCATCATTCTTTGATACTAGCTATTCGACCTTAGATCTCACAAGAAATTATTGTATAGAATGTTATCATAATTTATGTAATAAAAGTTAAGAGCAAATCCAACCAAAATATTTTATTTCGTTTATAAACTATAGATGAAATAAATAACTAATAGAAAAGAAAGAACAAATGAAAAATCTGTTTCATCGATTGGGTGATGTGTATAAAATTATATGATGGTGTTGAGTCAACTCCATTTTACAATGGCTCTTTGCGCTGGATTCTCTTGCGATCATATTTCCATGCATGAATAAAGATATACATTGCCTTAGAAGCAAACTTGGGGAATCGACGGAAAGATTGATTTGAGTAATTACACAAAGTAAGAGACTATGATATCACTTGGGATGAAGCACATTGCAAACTGATGCAATAACATGATTAACCATTCATTTGGTAGAAATTGATTATTAAATTATTGGGTTTGACCAATAAGAAGAGATTCATATCTTATAGAATGTGTACTCTTAAATATAGAGTATTAGACTAGGTAGACATATACTCTTATATATAGAGTATTAGACTAGGTAGGGTTTGGATGCATTAAAGAACAATTCATTAAGAAGTGACTTTTTAGTTTTTGACTATTCAAATTTTCATAATTCAATGGTTTGATCCTTTCATGTATTCCAAGAGACAACATATTATTCAAAACCATTGAATTATGATGGAATTCTTAAAGTTTAAAGTATCAAGTGAACTTGAAATCATAGAAAATGAAAAGATAAGATGAACCATTGTAATAAATAATGCTAAAATCTAAAAAGTCTCTAACTTACAATTTATTAATGGGGAAATGACAATTTAGGGTCCAAAGTTTGGCGGGTGTGTGCCAATAGGGGTCTGATATATCAATTTTATCAATTTAGGGTCCAAAGTTGCAAAAGTTGTGCAGGTTAGGGTTTTTTAACGATTTTGTTAACGGAATCCAGTTAAGTCACAAGTGTTTTGACATGGACTTAACTGGAGTTTGTTTTTATTATTTGCATGAGCATATTGTCATTTCAGATGTAGAAAATTAATAAAAAAAAAATTGAAATATTAAATTTTACTTTCTTATATTAAATTAACTAATAATTAAGACGTCATTTACCGAAAATATTTTTTCAAGAAATACAATAAAAAAAAAAATTCATTAGAACCACTATAAAATAAAATGTATAATTTTTAAAAAGGAAAAAGTGTAAAAAAACTATATTCCAAAAAAAAACCCACTTTATTTTTTTAGAAAGAAGAAAGTGGGGATTTGGATATTTCTTTTTTTTTTTTTTTCTGTGGTGGTGGTTAGTATTGTTTCATTATTAATATTAGTATTCCAATTATTATTTTATTTATAAAATTATTTTTTATTTTTATTATTAATTTTCCTTGTTTATAACTTCATTATTTGCGGTTTAAAAAAAACCACTTTAATTTTTTATTTGCTTATTATTTTATTTATTATTATTTTTGAATTAATTAAAATTATTCAAAAATTTAATAATAAAAGTGAAAGAAAATTTAGGGTCCATTGTATAAGGGGTGTGTGAAATGACAGCCTAGGCGAACATCCAAAACTAACTTCAGTTAAGTTTTTCTGTTACTTAATTGGATTTTCTTTGCAACTTTGTCCAAAAACCCTTAATTGACTAACGTTGTTAACTTTGGACCCTAAATTGATAAAATTGATACATCAGACCCCTATTGGCACACCCCCCCAAACTTTGGACCCTAAATTGTCATTTCCCCTTTATTAATATGACTTGCATTTATACTAACATATAAAAAGTCTCTAACTTATATATTATTAATATGACTTGCATTCATGATCTTATAAGTTATAAGACTCTTCAACTTTAAAGACTACTACAAAAATATAAAAATCAAACATTTATTTATCAAATAGTACTTTTAAGCTCTCAACTCTACCAAAAAGACACTCTTCTCATTTCAGATGCAAGGATAATTTCATTGTTCATACTTTTCTATACATAAATGAAGCCAAAAGGAAGAAGACGACGCAATGATTTATCAACCCTCCATATCGGTAATATAATATTCTATTTCAATATTTCATGCATTATATACTAACTATTGTATTTGTTGTTATATTAATTTTTGTAGGTATTCCTTCAAAAGAAATTGCTAAAAAAATCGTGCTATAAAGCGTGCTTATTTGTTGAGTAAAAAAAAAATAAAAAAATGAAGTTCAAATTTACAAGCGAAAGAGAAGGAATGAACAAGCATGGCGAAAGATGGACGAGAAACTTTTTTCGGCCAATCAGGTTTGAAGTCAGGTTTCTTCCATATAACTAAAGTCTCTTGCAGAGTTTAAGAATAATATTCGTAATAAAATTTGGGAAATTTGGGTAGTTAACCTATACACACAAGCGGCACACACAACACACACACATATATATACACACTAAACACTCATGCAATTTTCGAGTGCCGGTCCTGTCAAATTTGGGGCCTAAGTCTTACTTTTTGATTGGGCCCTTGATTAAAGTTTATGAATTTCTATTTTTAAATATACTAGTGAGTGACCCGTCGAGATTCGACGGGATCAGAGTAATGCTAAGAATAATAATAAAAAAACTCCCTCCGTCCCTAAATTATATTCAAATTTGACATTATTCATTAATAAACCCCCCATGATCTACATTGCTATATAAAGTACAACGATGATGTTAACATCAAGATGAGGATGACCTTGACAATGAACGTTGTTTACACACTGCCAAATATCTTTTCATGTAACCCAAGAACTCTATGTAAAAAAAATTAGATATAATAAAAACATTAAAATTAGTTTCATCACCCGATAATCATATCCTCCATAAACTTCAAACCGAACCTGACTATAAACTTCAAACAAAACCTACATGACTACCTATATACCAAATAGAAATTTATACTCCCACCGTCCCACTCGAATTAGGACAAATTTCTATTTTGGGTGTCCCATTCGAATTAGGACAACCCAAAAAATAGAAGTGTTTTATTTAGTGGGATCCACATTCACACTCACAACATGTATCAGATTGCTGGTGGTAATCAAACTTGTTTCTCTCTGAACATTTTATCAATATAAAGCAAACCAAGTCACACCATTTCTATAATCTCATCTAAATCATCAGCAATCTAAGAATTCTACATACAAAAAATAATCAGCAATAAAATTCATGAAGATAAATGTCTGCAGAAATGCTGAGCAAAAATTTTGGTACCGTACCATATGGTATTCATAAATACAGTAATTTCCAAACTTCCATATGGTAAATCAAGGGGATATCCTAAGCAATTACAAAAAAAACCAAGGATATATTCTCTAAGCAATTGCAAAAAAACCAAGGATAAATTCTCAACAGAAATTGGATCCTAACCTCATTAAGCACATGACCAACAGAGGGGCATGCTTCAATCAAGTGTGTGTCTTGATGACCAGGACCCATGTTGAGTGCTCTGAGTGTAGCTTCTTTAGCAGAAACAACATCATCTCCCAACTCTGTGAAATCAATCCCAGACGCTTCTTTCACAAGATTGTGCATTGTTTCCCTCCGCCAAGGTCTTTCCAGACAAATTTCTACACCCTTAGCATAGGTAAATCAACAATTTTAAATAAATCAGAATCCAACTAATAGAAGAAGATAATGAAAGTTACATTCATGTCATAAATAAATTGGTTATCACAGAGCAAAACACTACACATCTGAGATGCATGCACCAACATCAGAGACAAAGCAGTGACCAACCTCTGCTTTATGGATGTTAAATTTTAGGCTACCATTTTGAGAAACCTAAAAATGAATATTTAGAGAACCCATTGTGGACAGTCGATTCAAACGGCTCGACATTACCTGCTACTTATGAAGGAACTGTATGTAAATTTGATCAATTAATATGTCTTGGTCCTCCCTTCACCTTACCGGCCTACCCACCCCACTCACCAAGAAAATGAAGAAAAAGAAGAATAAAAATAATAATAAATAAAAATTTATAATTAACTCATAATTTGTGAAAAACTTCTTTATAGACCACATTAGCGGACAAAATCAGAAATAAAAATTCAAAGTTTCCTAAAAACTCAAAAGTGGACATTCAGGGACGGAGAAAAAAAAATCAATAGAGCTGCTCTTTAAAACTCATAAATTCTGATTGCTGAACCAACTAAGGTTGAATGTTTAAAAATTTATAATTACCGCATAATTTGTTAAAAACTTCTTTATAGACCACATTAGTGGTCATATCGCTGGTTTGACCATCATTTTCACAAATCAGAACTTTGAGCCCCTTTTTGCTTGTAACTCTCGAGATTGCCACATACAACTGCCCGTGACTGAATACAGGTCGAGGAAGATAAAGCCCAACATGAGAAAAAGACTGTTCCTGACTCTTATTTATAGTCATAGCGAAGCAAACATTCAATGGGAACTGTCTACGTTGGAATTTAACTGGGAATTTTGTCAAATCGGATGGGCTCAACATCATTCTAGGCACAAACACCTTCATGCCAGTATTCTTTCCAGAGAGCATTCTTGCTTCAACTATATGTTTTCCTAGATTTTTACCTATCAGTCTCGTTCCGTTGCATAATTCCGAAGCTTGATCAATGTTTCTGAGTAGCATGACTATACACCCAACCTTCAGACGTATGGAATGGTTCGGCAAGCCCGAGCATTTAATCGTATTAAGAAACTCAACAAAAAAATACATCCTCGTGGCCAGCAATATCTCCGTCTTCCTTGCTGATGCTATCTGAACTCATATACAACACTTCTTCACCGAGAAATAGTGACATCACATAATCATTGATAGTATCTACTATCTCATTAGTTGGTGCCAAAATTGCTCTATCCTGAAAAAAACCATCAATACCCATATTATGTAATATGACAGGATACGTGTTTTGAACAATAGTTGCAATAGGATCAGCTGCATCCGTTATCAAAATATCATTTGGTAATTTAATGTCCACTTCTCCATCATTTTCTTCACCGACATCACCATCTCCTACCCTTAGTATCCATTAAGCAAAATTTTTGATCTCCATAGCATCAGAAGAGGAAGAGGAACCGACCTACATACATTTAGACAATGAATGAGATAGAAATATTTAATTACTGCAATAGGTAAATATAAAATATTAAAGTTTAAAATAAGATGATTTACCTGCAATCTCATGTCTTTTGTCAAATTTAGGACCTCACAGGAATTCCAAAGTTTAGACGAACTAATGGTAGCATGTACAATATCATGTCGGCTTCCTTTAGGCACAACGGGCAATATTTGCCTGAAATCTCCTCCAAACACAACAACTAATCCACCGAAGGGCTTATTAGAGCAACGACCATCATTAGTACGCATAATGTCCCTCAAGCTTCGGTCAAGCGCCTCAAAGCAGTGCTTGTGGGCCATCGGAGGCTCATCCCAAATTATGAGCTTCGTTCTCTTTAGGAGACCACACAAGTTAGAACCAGGCTTAATCTTGCTGCAAGTTGAGCTTTCATCGACCTGGATGGGTATGCCAAATCTGGAGTGAGCAGTCCTACCCCTCGAAAGTAGCAAGGAGGCTATACCGCTAGAAGCCACCGGAAGAACTATATCCCTCCTGCTTCGCAAGGCCGAGCACAATGTCTTCCATATGAAAGTCTTCCCCATGCCACAAGTGTTGCTTCTGCTCAGAATTCGGGAGTATAGTTTAAAAACCAACGAATAAAACATGACACATCAAATAAGCATTAAGATATTTCATAAAAAATCAGATCTAACATATTAAAAGATTTACCAGGATTGTTAAAATTCTTCTGATGCTTGTAGTTGATATCATCTGACAGTAATTGCCAAGTTTGATTCCAAACATCTTGTGGCCTCGACATACTATTAGATAATAGTAGCATCGCGAATAGTCTTCTTAGATATTCCGGTGACCCCCATTCACTTGATTTTTTTATTCCGTCAACATACTCTTTATCATCGTCTAATAATCCTAATGCATAACATGCTTTTTTGTAATCATCATGCACTTCGTTATTAACAGTTCTCAAATCAGCGTACGATGTAGCACCAACAATGTGATTTAGCATCAGCCTCAGATAGTAGATATCGCCTGAATTGATGGGAACATGATAAATTCGTCCTATTGATGTGCCTTTCTTTCTAGGACACCATTCTCGCTTTGACTTGTCCCAAACAAATGTTACGGAAATTCGTAATACTTGTACTGTCGAGCCTCTGGATTTTCACGATTGATTTTCGTCCACTGTAAAAATTGTGATTGGCTAACAGTAGGCTTACCCACAACATCCGTAAGATAATCGCCATCTTTGAAAGGAATGGTTTGGTCTCCCTTTAAATGGAAAGATAAGCGCTCTACAGCGGGTATCCTATAGTGGATATCAAATCCAAATATTCTCCACATCGCTTCACATGCAGAGACATTTCTGCAATCGATGAATCTTTTAATTTCATCATCCACTTCAAAACCTACCCCTATTCTGTCACTTCCCTTGCTGATATACTTGAATAAGTACTTTATTGATTTGCTTTGATTACAATATTCCACGTTGATGTGAGCCTGATACTTCAACAACAGCTGTGGATTATAAGGCACTATATACCTATTACCAGCATAACTCTATTTTTATCTACATTAGCACCAATGTCTCTCCTCCGATAAACATAATATCCGTTCTCGTCAACGGATGTGCCTTCATTAAAGTTTTTAGGGAAGTTCTTTGTGCATCTCTTGTTATCCATGCAAGGGGATTTTAGGTTAGCAACACCACAAGGACCATGAACCATATATTCTTTGACGACCTCGTACAATTCCGGATCAGTTTCTTTATCAGGAATCTTAGCACTTATACACTTGTCGACATCCTCAGCGATTATTGCTTGGTCTTTACTTTTTAGAAACAGAAGAATATGAGCATGGGGAAGATATCGCTTTTGAAACTCCACTGTGTAAACAACTGAATTAAATAAAAAATGCGCATAATTAAAATTATTGTAGGCACAAAAAACAATCAGCAATTACTATTTCGCACATTTTTTATAAGAAGATCGATTAATGAAGATTGGAATGTCTGGTCAGGAAATGAAGTAGCAAATTCTTTGGCTACAGCAACATTAAGTCCATATAAATCTAAATCCTGAAGCCTATGCAAGCAATCAAAACAATTGTTCGTTTCAAGCTATTCTAGCAAAAGCAGCTTAAATGAGTAGCCCTATACTCAGAGAACTAAGATTGACACAAATAGCTTATACAATAACTTTTTAGAATGAGAATCCAGGCCATTCATAGCATTACTATCACTTCCCTACCACGGGTCCCTCACACAGACATGCGTCCTTCAGTTCAACTGATGCTGGGATTATTAAATTGATCTATCTAGGTTGAACTAAGACGAATACCATAAAAAATGCTTTTAGAAATAATATAGACAGAATATTTGGCATTACAGCTTTATGTTCGATTTAAAGATAAAACAAAACTTCATATTAACAGCTTGTCTACACGTAAAGGTTGACACACTCTAAAAAATCAAATAAAATATTAATTATTATATATAGCATCCGTCCTACTATAATTGATAATTTTGATCAAGTTTACCAAAATTAGCAAAAAATGTGGGACAAATGGATAAAGTAATTATATTAACAAAAGATATTCAAATAAAACACACATAGTATGGTGGTGAAAGAATTACTTACGTGCAGTAGGCTCGCCAAAAATTTTCTTTTCCTCCAAATATTTTACCAATTCTTCAAGCTTCATTTTGAACACCCTACATACAATATCAGGCCTATCTTCGGGTCTTCGCCCCTTCTTCTAAACAAATCTTGTAATCTCTGGCCACTTTGGATTGCAGGTAAATGTAATAAAGAGGGATGGATATCATGTCCACCTGCAAATAGCTAATGCATCTTGGAAATTCTGAGTCATCCTTCGCTGTCCACCGGTGTATGTTGACGGCAACACAACTCGTCTACCCGTAGACGATGGATCAGTATCTCCTCTTGAAAATTCATCTGTAAGTTTCCTATAAGATTCTACCCTAAGAGAGGGTTGATTATGATGAATCCACTGAAGCCTCTGTGTATCCATCATAATATAAGCATCAACCATAAACTGCTGCAGTAGTCTTCCACTTCTCATAAGTTGGGGTCCTTCTACAGACCTTTCCTGTAGTCGGAATGATAAGAACTCTTTCAAAGAAAGGTTAGGTCGCTTTGACATTGGAGGCATATTTCTAGGAATATCGGTATAAAACCCATCTTCCCCATAAACAAACAACAACGGGTACTGAAGAGGAAGATAACATGGGTTGAACTCGTGTATTTGTTTGAAATCACCACACCGTTCCTCAACCATAATATCTCTCACATCAGGTGCATCTTGAATATCACCCTCGATAAGAGCTGCCACTTCAGAAGTTGTAGGCAAATTATACGTTCTACCATCCTTAGATCGTTTCCCTATCAGTCGAAGCCTTACCTCACTTGAAGCTCTCAACGAAATACGATCTGCAGCTATTCTGTAAATCTTTGCATACGGGGTTGTGTTCATCAACCATTTTTCTTAAGTCCGCTACAATCGAGTTGTCAAAGTCTGAACTCCTGTGTTTACTGTTCATTTTAAAGCAAGCAATATAAAATTAGTACATAACATAACATGATATATACACAAAGCTAGGAATAATAAAGTAAGTTATGAAAGAAAATACCTGATAGCTTTTATTCTGTTAGCAACTTCATTTTCTGTGTCATAAATATACAGTTGTGAGAATTGCGGAGGAGCTCCTTCATTGGGCAACAATGATCCTATTCGATGAACATTCTGACCTCCCATCTTAAATGAATAAGGGCCTCTTCCTTGATTTACGCTTCTATCAAACGTGCCCCCCATTGATGTAAATGCGTACATCATGTTGTAGGCACATATGTTATCCATAAAACTTTTGCTTTTTTCGTGCCCTTCCTCCAATAGATCACGAAGCAACTGAGGCGGATGTCTCAATAGAGGAACTTGTACCTGACCATGCATGCAACACAAAGAAAATTTTGGATTTGTCGATGGCCTGTTCTTTGGAGTTCTTTCTTCGTACCAAAATAAAGCATGGCAATGTTCACATTCATAATCTGGATCTCCGATATCCCAATAGGCTGCATATGTAAATAAACTAAAATGTAATTGATTTTTACATAGAAACAAATTTTGTTAAAATACAATTATATTTTGGTAGGATATCAATAGAAAATAATATGTTGAACTATACCTATGCTTTGCTATGCACTTTCCTTCATCTTTGTGCACTTTCCTTCATCTTTTTTTTCCTATTACATCGTGATGTTCCAGCCTTATATTTTTCATTTGTTGGCAAGTTATCATGTGATTCAATCCTCAATGAATCTTTCAAATATATATATTTGAGTTATATAATACACAATGATAAGAAGGATTCAATACCTAGTAAATAAGGGTGAGGACACGGGAAAAAGCAAGAAAAAAAACACTAGGGCAGAGGACGTAAGGAGCATAACGCCGCCGCCGCTTGAGATCACATTGGGCGTGTGTTAAACTATTCCGTCCCTGTTTGGTTTTTCTGATATGTTCCCTTTTGTTCGTTCCTGTCATCTTTGCTAAGTAGTTGATACTCTTGTTTATGGTTTTACAATCCTTAATCCATGGTGAAATTATGAGAGGCTCAGGTGAAGTGGCATAGCAGGCGCAAGTAAATCTGTGCCTGTGTGCGCAGACTTTGGTACTAATCTTGAGATCGTTTTATCCTCGGAGAAATTTGTCAGTATCCGAAATCGCACGAGTAGGAGGCAATAATTTCTCTTTGGAGAGTCTTTTTCAGGCGACTCGATCTACCCGATAAGTGTTCTAACTTTCGCTTTAATTTTCTTGTTGTTCAAGTATGCTTAATTTACTTGTATCGTTATTTGTTGGTTTGCTACGATTATATTGATTACATGATTGCCCCTTTGATTATTTGTATAATCTGCTTGTTGCGTAACGTAGGTTCCATCAATAAGGGTTGTCATTTTTGTTATATTTATGGTTTTAAAGGAAAGACTTGTTTTGCAACCCAAGTGGGAGATTGTTAGAACATGGCCTGCATTACAAGTCACTTTGTAATTCCATAGATGAAATCATACCTATAATGTTATTATAAAGTGTAGTTGATAATAAAATGTGTAGAATTCCTGAATGTAGGATTATCTAAATTGTGATGGGCAAAAGGGTAACATAACATCATTAAGCTTGAAAGGGTGTGGTCCTTAAATGAAATGTCACCAAGTCTACTATATAAAGGGTCTTCCATCAACCCTTAAGACGACTACATTTCCCTATATTCTCTCCTAAATTCTCTTCATTGGAAGTGCTTGAGAGATTAAAGAAGACATTCATCATTTAGAAGATCCATTCTCCCTACATCTTCTTTTTCTTCATCTTATTTCTCCCTACAACATCATTAATGGATTAAACAGGTATTATCTCGCTTCCGCCTTCATCTCTTCCTCAATATCTTTCCAGAAATGAGTTAGGCATTCAGGGTTAAAATTGTTCGAACACGAGAGAGGCAGAGAAGAGAACAGGGATAGAACGAGAAAGGGGCTTTGATCTAATCTCGGAACGAAGACCACTGTGATTTTGTTGTTTTTCTGTCTCCAAATGCGGATCTTTCTAATTTGTAGTGAGGCATATTTGAAGAAATTTTGCTTCCATCCAAAGTTGTGCCCTAACATTGGTATGTTCTCATATTCTCAAATTTTACATATTCTGTTGAAATCATGAAAAAGTTTCATCAATTATATGAAATTAACATCTAATAAAATAAAAGAAAGCTAAAGTGCAGTTTACGCGCTCTCAACTCTCACCCATCATGATATGATTAATGTTTTCAGATTTAGGGCTTGATTTTAATTGTTTCCAAATTAGGGAAATTGATGGATTTCTTAACCTAATCCATATGAATTGTTCGATTTATTTTCAAATCTGGGCTTTAATTTATGAGACATGAAGCAACAATTTGTGTATAGCTGGTGAGATGATGTAGTCAGCAACACTGTAAACAGAGGTTCTACGTGACGCAAACGAACTAGGCAGAGAGGCAGAGGATTTACATTTGTTATTGATGATGCTCATTACCAAATGAGGTTGTTAATGCTTTATTTCAACATGAAGAGACATACACCCCCATTCCAGTTAAGTTCCTTTGCTGCGTTCAAATTTTGATGGTGATGCACATTTTAACTAGCCTTTATGCCATTCTTCGTCAAGCTTTAGTTTGACACGTTTTTATTTCCTGCAAGATTTGGTTATGCATTACTGTCACATGAATATGACCTGCTTGTAGATGGTATTTTAGTTCTCTATTTTTTTCTCTTTTATTATATATTTGCAGGTTGTTAGGGCAGCTATGAATTTGTATGCTAACAGACACGAAGGACCGCTTGACGGCCTCATTGACATGTTAACTAGTAGCCATTGGTAAATCTTCTATCTTGCATCTATATGCTTAAGGAAACCTCATAAGTAAGCATCAACAGCCCTGTATTAATAATTGGTTAATGTCTAATGTTTATGTGATTTTGGTCTATTAATTGTTCGTGTGCTATGAGAGAACATTACATATATAATGCGGTCTTCATGCTTTTTAGTTTAGAACTAATATTTACGTAGACACTTGTTTCCATTCTGAGACTATCCCTATAGATTATCACGTATTGGCGCTATAAATCATTGAGAAAACAGCAAAAATACTTCAGAGGTTGGTTTCTGTTTTTGTGTTTCACAGAGTCGATTTGGTTCACTTCATGAGTTAGGAATGTAAAGTATAGAAAGCTAAGATATCTAATATTCCCCCTGTCCCGGAAAGATAGTCTCATTTTGATTTTTTATGGTCAACAAAAATAAACTTTGACCAACCATTGATGAGAATATAATCATTCTAGTGAAATTCTAAAAGTTGTGTAGTAACTGATAAATTATTAAGTGATTTATCAATAACAATTTTTAGAATTTCATTGTGATAATTCAATTAACACCAATATTTGGTCAAAGTTTTTTTTGTTGACCATAAAAAATCAAAATGAGATTATCTTTCTGGGACAGAGGGAGTATATAACTCCCTCCGTCCCAAAATGTTATTCCCTCTATTTTTTATGTTAGTGCGATGGAACTTTTGAGTAATAAGTTTAGTTTAATTCAATCATCCTGATAGAATATTATATTTGTTATTGATACACCATTATAAATACCAGCAATAACAAGTTTTATATTTTCATTACGATAATTGAATTAAACTTGTTAGGTCCTAACAAAGTGTTTTGATGAAGATTGATCATTTAACGGGACAAAGTTAAATGGTCTAAAGTGTCAAGAGTGAAAGATGCAAAAGTTACACAAAGGCCCCTCCAAGTTTCTCATGTTTTTCAATAGTGATTTTCTCCCTCTATCGAAGCCGCAAAATATTCAATATTAGACTCAGTGAAAAGCTAATTTAATGAGGAACAAGAGTATGCAATTGGATTTTGCATTGGAGCTTGTGGTGAAAAGATGTACGCGAATTACCAAAAGGGTAAAACAACGATTCTCAAAGTCAAGGGTTGAAAGTGTAACCTTTATAAATTCTTCACCAAAAGTCTCCTACATGCAGCATAAAAATCGGATGAAGACCAACCTTGCTGCCAACCTTGCTGAAGCTTAAATGCTTATCTTTTCACAATATGGGAAAAAGAAACCAACATTAAAGACTCTTGACCATTGACCGTGGACCATTCAAACCAACGGCTACTTCACTCTCTCCCTATATATTGAAGTGAAACTCTCCCATTTTTAGTGTGCTTGCACCACCAATTCCTTGCCCATCTACATGTGTGCATTCAGCACCATTTATCCCTTCCTTTCAAAGCATTAGTGTGTTCAATAAACACCAATTGCACACACTAATACTCTTGCCCATGAACCCAACCCAAACCTTTGATAGTAGACCTATGGTGTGTGTAGCCAAAATGTACACCTATTCATATACCACACCAAATATACTTCAAACCTTCCAAACATTGAGGGGGAACCGAGGACATAAGAAGAGCTTCCATTCGACAAATTCAAGTGACATGAAAAGGAAGAACTACATCACATTTGTGAACCATTTTATTTTTTCTTTTATGCTATGCAACTAGCATGCTTAATTAGTGAGGCTAATTAAGTTGGAAAATTCTGAGGGGATTTTCTAAACAATTCATGTATTGCCCGAGTGAAGGGATTATAGTGGATTGTTTCCCATTGTTGAGGATGATGGGGTGTGGATGTAGGAGATGTTGTTATACTCCGAACCACGTTAAAAACTCTTGTCTCTTGTCTCTTTTACTTCTCGTCTTGCACTTTCATTTTTCATATCAACTATTCTTTCTTGCTTTATTCAAAACTTGGTTGATCATTTAGACAAGATAAAATTGATATAGTAAATAGGAATATATATGTTAGACAACATCTATAAGGCCATAGAAATTATCTATTCCGCTGCGCATAATTCCTACTCTTTTTGGCCTTTAGAGTGTAAAGAAAATTGTGATCTTTCAAGATAGTTGACCTTCATTTCGAAGATAGTCGACCTATCTCAAAGATAGTCGACCTGTTATCTCATTCCTTATCAACTATCTAGTGTCATAATCTCTAAACAGGAACTTTCAAAACTGAACCTACTACTCAAAATACCTTCGTAGTAACTTCAAAAAGAGAGGGAACCACATTTTGGGACGGAGGGAGTACAAAACTCTATGGGGCCTTTTGTAGCTGCTATCCATTTGCCACTTTCCTCTTCAAGCTCTTACACGTGTTTCATACTTCTTGATGGTATACACATGCTCATGGTTGCTTGATCCCATGGTAACTGTTGGTACCAAAGGGCAACAAGGGTACAGAACCGCTAAAGGGGGGGGGGGCGAATAGCGGTCAATTTTTTTTTCGAAAATACCCTTAAAATTCAACCGAGTACTTATCAGTTTGGTCAACTACGGTTCAAGGCACTAGAACCGAACTGATAAAATGCACAGCGGAGGTTTGCGGTTTGGCCAATAGGATAGATAAAGAGTTGGGCGGTTTGACTGGGTTGAAAAACACAATGATGCAAACGATAATTAGACCTTAAAGATCAAAGGAAAAAATCAGTTCACTTTTCAAGTCATTTCATATATGGATTAAGTTATAGACCACAAACAAGAAAAGTAAAGAACAAGACAGAAAGTAAAGATCAAACACACAAATTTGAAGAGGTTCGTTCTGGAATGAACTACGTCCTCTACCTAGATGGTTAGTCTAAGATTTTCTAATAGCTACTAGACTTGTATTAATTTAGAGGAGCTTTTACAAGATTACAATGAAGAATCTAAACTCTAAATATACAATCTAACCTAACAAAGCTATTATAACAACCGGTGTATTCGAAATGTATAATCTATGTGATCATACAAATCGGGTGTGTGTATGGAAAGGAATCAAATGCTCTAAAGATCTAAGTGATGAATGAGCAAATAAAAACTTTCGGTGTACAAGGCTGAGTGATGAAGAGTTGTTTAGCTTGAAGCTTGATGAAGAATTCTGGGTTTGCTAAGGAGATCTTTGAAGGTTTGAATATCTGGGTAAAATCTTAAAAGCAAACTTTGAACACTTGGGAATTTTCTCTCTTGAAGCTCAGCAACCTTCATTGTTGAGAAATGAAGGCTATATAGGCAGTGCACCCTTGTGACAGTTGGACAAAGATTTGAATCAAATCTGGATGGTACAACTGCTGTCAAAATCCCATTGGTTTAGCTGTCATTTTCGTCATTGGATTTGTCTTGTAGTCCTAGGTAGTTGTGGCACCACTACATGACATTGTCATTTGTTGCAGAGAAAGGACTAACGGTAAATATTTGAATTTATGAGAAAACCCCGACATTCCTTGCAGAGACTCCAAGTTAACTTGAAATTATTTGACAAGTCATAAATCATTCATTTACGGTTGCAAAGGGAATGTTTGTCTCAAGGAATGAATGACAGTACTTGAATTCTTCATTTAATGATATGCGGTTCCACCAGATGCTGGAGCGGTTCCATGGATGAATTTGATGTGCAGTTTCATTGAAACTGCAGTACGCGGTTTCATGATATGCGGTTTCACTAAGTTAGCATCAGAGGTTCCATATGGGACTTGAAGTACGGTTTCATCAAAGCCACAGAATGCGGTTTGATGAAATTATGCGGCTCCATGCTGGCGGTTCAAGAATAACACGAATGCGGTTTGAAGAACCAAACCGCTGAGGACAAACCGAATCAAAACTCAACCTAGATAAATAAAAATCTAGAAATTGACTTATCTAAAAAATTGAAGTATAACTTCATTACATGATTTCTAAAGTCCATAAAAAGACACGTGGCATGGATCAATCAAATCAAGTGGGTGTACTAACAAAGAATCCTAACAGTAACTAATTATCAGTTTTACATTTGTTAAACTTAGATATTTAGCTTCATTTTTACCTTTTCTTAGCAATCTTGCATATTTTTGTTGTTGCTTTGATAGGTTTGCTGGGTTCGAGCAGCATTCCTAACTCGATTTAGAACAAGACTATTGAAGTTCCTCTTCGGCAATCAGGTGAAATTTGATGCAATTTAACTTGTATAGAGTGTCCTCTAATATATCCGTCCCAAAATGATCTCATTTGCCATGTTTCATTGTCCCAAAAAGTTCTTCTCATTTCTACAATCTAGGTTTTAAAAATGTACAAACAACGCATGGCTAGTGAAGTAAGTATTCATATCTTTAAAAAGTTTGAATAGTCAAACAGGAAGATCATTTTGGGACGGAGGGAGTACTCGTTGATTTGATTTGCAGACTAGTAATGCTTAATTGCTTGACACACTCACCTTTTCTTTGGTTGAGCTGATTTCACATTCTTATACCAGCAGAATTCGTGTAGACAAATTAGACCAAGAGTGAGAAGGGGTAATTCTTCTTCTAGCCCCAACTTCGTGTCAACACTTATAAAAAAGATGAATTTGAAAAATTGTAGGCTAGCCATGGCTTTTTATGGGTGGATTTTCTTTTCATTGTTCTACCAAATTCCTTATTCTTAAGAAGCCTTTTTATGTGTAGGTTAGCCAGCAGGCTGCAGCAGCAGTAGCCGCATACGGACTGATGTTGGGAATGGAAATTATGAAAAAAATAGCAAATTCTTAAGAGGTTGGGTTCCTTTCTTCATGTGAAAGGTTGCAAACTGTTCACGCAACAATTTATGTTCTCTCGCATCCTCTGATATCCTTTCAAAAGCTTTCATAACCCCCATGATAACTTCCTTATCAACATTTGGAGCCTTTCTAGGAAGTCCTCCAGGTGCCGGTGTCTCAAGGTAACGAATATCATAAAACCGTGGGGTGAGTGCAAAACCAAGACAATGCAACGGAATATTCATCTTTTCCCATCTTGCTAACACAATTTCCTCAACGGAATATAAAACTGGTTAGTAGAAGGCATCCGGATTTCACAAAAGAAAAATAGATATTTTTTTAAGAATTTTGTTATTTACACTCATAAACCTTTGAAACACCCATCTTGTAACATGAAAGTGTTGTACAATGAATATAAAAGTGTTGTACAATTAAATGGGTGTATTTAAATTTTATAAATGTTGAGTGAAAATAGCGAATCAAATTATAAAGTAATGAAATCCCAGCCAAATCGAGTTTCACATCGTCAAATCCCACCCAAATCGACTTTCGTATCGGCTTTCAATCTCGTTGATTATGTCGAATCCTTCTTCCTCCGTCGAATCCTTCTTCCTCCATGAGTCCAGACTCCAGATTCACCACTTCTGCAATCCTTTTCAATTCTCGTTGTTCTCCGAATCTCTTCTCATCCAAACTTCAATTCCGATGATTATTGGCAGAATCGACGCAATCGACAACAACAATCGAAGGGTAAAAAATGACCTAGACAATAATCGATCAACCGATGCCAATTGAAAGGTCAGATTCTACCTTTTTGTTTTAATTTCTGGAACGACTATTTTGTCGAATTGGGTCGCCGTTCCCTGGCGAATGGGACACAAACGTACCGCGTTCCGGGTCGTGCGACCCGGGACGTGGGACGAGGGGGGTAGGTGCGTTCCTGGTATCTATGCCCCTAATTATATAGAGTTCCTAGGACTTGGAAAACAAGTCAAAACATTCTAAAAATACTCCTAATCAATATGGCAACCTAATAGACTCCTAAAATATCAAACTAAAGCCTAAATCTACTTTAAAACATAAAATTATTACCTATCTAAATAAAAATCCGAAAATTACAATTAAATAGCACATAATTAAAATAAAAACCTAAATCTATCCCTATTATGTTGAACTCCATCAATAATGGAGAACTGATGGCAGAGACTTAAGAGGAGGCAAGGGTCGAAGGATAGAGTGACTCAGAACGAATGAGCAAGAGAGAGAGAGACAATGTAGAAATTGGCCACATAAGAAACTAATGAAAGTGATAGCTAGGGAAGATTCTAGATCAGGGTAGAAGGAGGGTGCACTGAGGGGGAGAAGGGAGGGTTTACTCCTTTAGACTTTCACCCTTATTTTTTCATGGAAGCGTCATGTGTATGCCACTTGAGAAGTAAATGTGCCAACTCAAAATTGATGAAATCATATGTTCCACATAAGTGGACTTAACGGCTAAATCCACCAAACTTGGATGCATGGAAGGATGGCATTGAATATTAAATAGGTAAGTGAGTGGCTAAAATGAAAAAAAAAAAAAAAACTTAAAAAATGAGTCGGTGACCAATACGTTAAAGGGTCTATACCTCAGTGACCTTTTTGGTATTCAACTCCCACCATGCCAAATAATAGGTGACGGCGCTTGTCAAGATATTATGCTTTTCACGCAAGAGCTAAGGACATTGCTTGCACTATCTAAATAAGGTGATTATGATAAATGATATATACCCTTAAGGTAGTCAATAATGAATGATCACACCACTCTAAATTAGAAATACATAAAGAAACAAAATAATTAGTGAGAGAACAATATTGGCTTATTGGGTGAATGTTTCTTTTCCTATGTTTTTCATATGTTTCGGTTAATTAAATCGTTTGGTTATCATTTATGAAAATAGCTCTCACTAGATCGTTTAACATTCACCCCCATGTGTCTATCTCTAAATTCTCTTGTTAGGCTTCTAAATCAGTTGTTACGCGAAATGTTCCTTCAACTGAGTTCATTTTTCAGCATTGTCCTTTCTGATTTGGGTTCAAGACATATTGACATGTAATACGTCAAAGTGTCTACTATATAAATATATTTTTTGAATTCTACCTCAGATATTATTATTTAACTCTAGTTGTGCATCAAGCCTTGCTTCAATTAATGGAATAAGAATCACAATAGAAACTCTATGTCATAAATGTTTTGCCTGAATATGGAACAATCTACAATTTCAAAGGAGAAAAAAAGACACAAACAATAGCATATGTCAAACATTTAGCAAGAGATATACTAAAATTAAGTAGTGAACCAAACATCATGAAACTTTTGCTTGAACATAGAACACTTAGCAATTATATTCAAATAGATTTCTTGGTTTTCTTTTGTAGCATGAGTAGCAGAGAAGCATGTATAGGGAGAGATACAAATTTTTGTTCTGAAGTTGAATTTGAGAATATGAAACCTTACCAAACACCGCCTAAATAGATGCAAGTTGGTCGTTGATCTGATTCACATTTGGGATTTTTCTGAGTGACTGCAGCATCCTGTTCATAATTGGTTACACAACAAAATAAAATTTTGAAAAATAAATTCTTACTACGAATTATCACTTTATGCTTTAAAATGCACCAGAACATCTTCAATATGAGACATCTTGTAATTGAAGGATACCGAAAGAGTTTAAACATGCTCAATATATCACATACTGAAGAAAGCTAATGATCGTTGGAACCTTGAAGGGATTGACTTGAATCCGTATGTGTTTTACACTAAACTAGGTACAGTCCAATTTTGATTCTGTAAATAAATATTATAAAGAAAGACCTATTTTTCGGCTATCAGACCGGAAATAGATACAAGGATGGCCATTTTCAGCAAAATAATAATAAAAGATTATCTACTATCAGCTCAAACCAAGATTGCATAGAGAGATTTCAGTCATATTAGGTCATAAATGTTTTTCAAATTAGGATGTATAGATATTGTAGCAAAAGTAAAAGTACCAATTTAGAAATGAATCAGCGAAAAATATATAGCCAAAATAAAAGGCAAAAGCTGGTTGAACACAGCTTTCATAATAAATGGCTGCAAACCAGAAATGAAAGAAAATTTCATCAAGTATCTGCTAAAATTCTTCGAGCCAATATTAGACAACATATGCAAACTTATTCAATGTAAAATTAGCATATGAATCATGAATTACTGCTAGTGAATCAATCAACTTTACTAACCAATTAGTTATTCAAGTCGTAAATCCTTTTCAAATTTGCATAGATCAATAAACTATTAGTCAGCAAAATAATCTGATCCAAGCAAACAACTGAAACATGGGTATCTAATGAAACTATCAAAGAATTAAATTTTATTAAATAATCTCTCTGTCCCAGAAAAATAATCTCATTTTGACTTTTTATGGTCAACAAAAAGAAATTTTGACCAAACATTGGTGTCAATTTAATGATCACAATGAAATTTAAAAAATTGTTATTGATAAATCACTTATTGATTTATCAATTACAAATTTTAGAATTTCACTAGAATGATTAGATCGTCACCATGGTTGGTCAAAGTTCATTCTTGTTGACCATAAAAAGTCAAAATGAGACTATCTTTCTGGGACAGAGGGAGTATATACTCTAATATACGTCATAGATCCTTTTCAAATTTGCATGTAGATCAATAAATGAGTTTGTGAGCAAGGGAAGAAAACACAATCAATACAATAGATTTCTAAAACTTTAACAAAAATCAATGAACACAAACTAAAGATCTGAACAAATATTTTATTAGAATAGGGAAATCAACCTGAAATCTTTTGATTCCGGCGGCTGGACAACCACAACCAGGGGATTGCTCCTCCATCTGCAAATAT
Source organism: Campanula takesimana (assembly GCA_026119855.1). NCBI lineage: Eukaryota > Viridiplantae > Streptophyta > Magnoliopsida > Asterales > Campanulaceae > Campanula > Campanula takesimana. The sequence continues at coordinate 1,646,176 of JAOWBW010000467.1, forward strand.
TCCACATGATAAAATCCACAAATTTGATAAATAAATGGCAGGAAAAAAAAAAACATAAACGTACTAAACAGCCACAAACCTTAAACAGAGACTCACCAAATTGCGAAATCGAAAGGAATGTTAAAAAGAGGAAGAAAGTGACAGAGAAAGGGGGAAGAGAGAGAGAGAGAGATGATTAAATCGAGGATAGAGAGACACAATAAGAGAAAGCGATGTTTATATACTGCTAGGGTTAGACAGTAAAAGGGCGGACTGAAAACCCTAGTTTGTCAACCTTTGGGGCTACCCAATTCATAAGAGGCCCAATCAAGTCAAATAAAATTTGGGGCCATGAAATATGGTAACATATGGGCTATACAGTAGCTGCCAATTCAAGTTTTCTTTTTTTAAGGAAAGTAAAAATAAAAGTACCTTTTTACTTTAATAAAATCATAATATTTCCATGAATAAATCGAACAGATAATTTCTTTAAATTTACATTTTTTTCCTGTAGTGCCGGTTTGCTCTCACAGTTAATTTCGTACTTGATAGCGAATTTTATTGGTCCATATTTAATGTATGTTTGCAAACATGTGTTTTACTCTCTCTCTCTCTCTCTCTCTCTCTCTCTCTCTCTCTTTCTCTCTTAAGCATATGAATCAAGTTTTATGTTGAATTGTTTTTGTTAAAGAAGTTTCTTTAGTTACATGAGCTATATTTAGTTGTGTTAGAAAAAAAAGTTTCTTTCCGCAGAAAAAAAGGTTTCGTTCCGCATAAAATCCACCTAAACTTAACCCAAAAATTCATGTACACGTATTATAATTTACTATTGAGAGTGTATTTTGTGCTACGCCAAATTTGTTAGATGTAGAAATCGACTAAGAAAATGTGTATACAGTAGCATTTTTTAGAATATTTATAATTGTCCAAAAATAGTGTGTTCAAGTGAATTATCAGCTTCCTCAATTTACAACATTTTAATATTCTCAGATGCTCTTACCCTACATCCAAACTACGATCGGAAATCATCTTTGTCAGTTTGGAAGCTTGCATTTGTGCGACTGAATTCACTCAAAAAGTTATTTGTATATTAATTACCAATAGAAAGTAAGTATGTTGGTAATTACTAATGATTTATTCCATCAGAAGAAGGGCATGGAATTTATTAAAACTTCTTGATGGATTTTGTGTCGGTAATGGAATTTTATTAAGAAAAGCTTAAGCAATTTTTTGGCATATAAATGTTGGAAAAATATCAATATGTAAGTTTCCATTGTATAAAAACATAAACCCGACCCCTCACCTCCTCATTACTGACAATATCTCTCTCTTCCTCGCTCTAAAGAGAAAACTGTTAGTAAATCACCCAAAAGATGACATAAAATAATGAACAAAAATCGACAAAATAAAACACAGAAATAACGTGGTTCACCAACAACCTATTGGCTACGTCCACGGGTAAAAGGAGACATTTATTATTAATATGGTGGAGAAACAATTACAGAAGATGATCACACTAATCTACTTTGCACGAATTTTATAACAAAATTCTTGACCGTGCAAACCCTAGATCTAGAATTATTGATCCCTCTTATTTTTCATGAGCAATTGAACTACTGAATTAAATTAGGACGGAAGGAGTATAAATTATGTATCCTAAATTCCATTGTTAATTCGTATATGGACGGTGACCAAACCTAGTTGAACTCAGATTTTAATACTTGGTGACACACACACCAAACATGAGTATATCTAAACATGTCTTCCTTAGTCCAAGTTAGCTCAACGTCCCAATAGCCATTTAACCATGTTGGTTCATTTAACAAAATCTGGCGTGCACTTGTGGCTAATGCTGCAACATCCGCGTACAACCAGGTTTTATGGCCCAAGCTTGTGGCCACAGCTCAAATACTTTTGTCTCGAAATTATGACAATTTGTTAATTTCATCCATTAAATTAAACGTTCCTAATTTCAAAGGCATTAAACTTAACAATCTCCACCTTGACTTTGAATCTCCCTTAATAATTCAGATGTATGAAACACTGACATAGACTCCACCTTAAGCCACATCCATCGTACCAGAACATATTTCTCCACATTTGCCTCAGTTTGTCTTTTGTCAAAGACACTAGATTTGTCCTTCGGACAATCACATATTTCGCTTCTCAGAAGTATCTTCAAGACACTCAAAATTTGCCTCACCAGACAAACAACTTTGTCCTCTAGACAATCATATATTTTGCATGCATGTATCCCATTGGACACCCAGACAACTACGGGCATTCAGAATTGCCCCAACAGGCACGTAACAGTAATTCAAATGTGGCCCATCCAGTCGACATTGGATCTTGCCAACCATAACAGATACGACTGGTGTGTGTTGATCTTCTAACTGTGGCTTGCCCAGTTCACTCCCGCCTAGAGTAAATCGCTGCTCTACCTTCTTGTCAACACCCTCACCCATCTCAGAACCTTGGAGGATATACAAGGAACCTTTTTTGTTGCCCTTCAGAATCACATCTGAACCTTTGTAGACATCCATAACTCCTCCTTCACCTTTGAAACTGTATCCCTTCTTGTCCAACCGACTAAGCGATATCAAATTCTTTGCTACTTGTGGAACATGCCTGACCTTGTTCAATGTGAGAAATTTATCATCCTAAGTTCTCACCTTTACGAAGCCCATGCCAACTACCTCGCAGACTGATCCATTAGCCATATATATACGGTCTCCATCATTCTGATCGTACGTTGTAAACTGCTCCTTGAGCGAACACATGTGATAAGAAGCACCCGAATCTAGAACCCATGCAACTTCCTTGCACGCTTCTTCTTTAGTCACTAGGGCATAATCACAATCTGTATCCAGATTGTCACTGCTTGCAGCCGCAACAGTCGACTCATATTTTCCTGCTGCTCTCTTTCTTCTTCTTCGTACAGTCAAATTTTCAGTGCCCCTTCTCCTTGCAATAACTACAGATATCCCCAGGTCTTGGACCCCGTCTAGAACCTCCGTTCTTTTTTCCATGCCCCCTGCTCCTTTCTGCAACCAAACCTGATGACTGATGATGGATGAGTTTTATACTCATCTATTGAGTATTTTCTAAGCTTAATCTTGGTGAAATCCCTGAGTATTTGTGTATTTAATATGTGTTTTTGTGTTTCTTTAGAAAACAGGTGGGAAGCGCATAAAATAGATGAGATATGGCAAAATTTGGATCATCAGGGACTGAAGAGGAATTTCCAGAAGACTGAGGGCAGCTGTGCTAAATCTGAAGATAAAAGGGACTAAACTGCAGTTGTTGAAAGATGATGGGCTGTTCTCGAATTAACAAAAGCTTGTGGACTAAACAGGAATTTGTTTAAAATCCATGGACTGTATTGGAATTTCGAATGTCAAAGTTAGAAGTCAGTGGTGGGACACGTATAGCAATTTACGGCAGCTACTTTGTTAGATTTTTAATTCTTTTATTTTTCTACTCCTATTTCTTTGTGTAAATAGAATTCTTTAATTAGTTTTTAGGGTTAGAAAAGTATTATTGGGAGGCAAGACCGATTATTATTTTCTCTCTACAATCTTATATTTTTCTTCTTCATCAAAGATTATATTTCATCAATTTATGATGAATTAATTTTCTATTCAACGGATTGGAGGTAACAAGTATCAACTCTATGATTAATTGTGTTTAATTTTTATTAGATTAATTCATTGTTGGGTTTATCAAGGTGATTTTATTCTTCCTAATTCATTTATGTTCAATAGTTCGAAATATTGTGCATGATTGATGTTTAGTGGATGTGATTAATTGCATGTGAGTGGGTTAATTGAATATAAGCCATCATGTTGGTAATTGAATCTTATTGAGTGGCTTGCACTCGATTTAGGATTCAAGTTCATATATTCTTGTGTTCTTAAGGGATTCTTTGTGCGTTGTTTGTGTAGACTTTTTGGAAAACATAACAACAAAAGAAATTACGATCTTAACTTTGCGAGTCGGATTGTTACATTAGTGACAAACACCCAACAATAATTAACATAGCTAGGGAATTTGATCATAGGGAAGATACTTGTGAACCCAATTTGTAGGCTTTCTCTCATATCTATATTTGTTTCAATTGCTCTTTTATTTAATTGCTTTATTATTAGTTAATAAATCTCAAAATCAAATCTATTTATTTTACTGTTTTAAATTGCTATTTCTCCAATAGAGTCCTTTGTGGTTCGACACCCTGCTTTGCATATACTACACGGTAACTTGTGCACTTGCAAGGGTAAATTTAAGACATCATGTTTTTGGCGCCGTTGCCGAGGACTTAATTTTGAGAAATAGTAGTTTATGCTTGGTCGTCGTTCATTAAAACCTACCTTGGTTCCTTTGAAAGGATAACATAGATAAACTGGAAGAGGGCATTCCCCTCGAAGAAGAATAAGAAACTGAATCTGAGACTTCTACCACTGAGGTAGAGGATCTAGAAGTTTAGATGGGGGAGAATGTGGAAAATCCCCAAGTCAAAACCATGCGAGAATACGCCCGTCCCAAGATTGATGGGGCTATTTCTTGCATTGCCTTGCCAGCGGTGGCAAGAAGGTATGAAATCAAGGATACATATTTTAACATGCTTCCTAGCTTTCACTGAATGGCTAAGGAAGATGCATTAAATTTTGTGAGAGATTATCTTAATATCAATAGAGTTCAGGATGTTTGTTCTATTTGTGATGTAAATTCACATGCTACTAATGCTTGTCCTTCTAGTGCATAGTTTCCTAAATTTCTTGAACAGGCTAATGTAGCAAATGGATATCAACCTAGGCCTCCGCAACATAACCCTTACTCCAATACATACAATCCAAGGTGGAGAGATCAACCCAATTTTTCATGGAGTAATCAGAAGCCTCTCCACCAAATTCCATCACAGCCACAGTCGTCCTTTCAATAGCCTAAGCAACCATGGGAAGAGGCTTTAGATAGAATGGCACTAGCACAAGAGCAAGCACAGAAACATAATCAAGTGGCCATAGGAAAGTTAGAGGCTCAAATAGGGCAACTCGCGGAGGCCTTGAGTGGACACAAATCATGTACTTTTCCAAGCCAACCGGAGCAATCTAAGGCCATCTCCGTTGTCCAAAATGGTAATGTAATATGGACATACCTACTGAGTACATAGATTGTGAGGAAGATGGTTTGGGAGACAAACCTAAAAAGAAATCTCCATCTCCCAAACTATATGTCCCTCCCGTCCCTTTTCCTGGTACACTTTTAAAGCATAAGATGGACAAACAATTTTCTGAAATATATGACATGTTCTCAAGAGTGAATATAAATCTTCCTTTACTAAATGTCATTAGAAGTATTCCATCTTATGCTAAATTTTTCAAAGATATAAACTCTAGAAAAAAAAGGTACGGAAATGATGAAAAGGTGACTATATCTGAAAATGCTAGTGCCGTGTTTCAACAGAACCTTCCACCAAAACTAAAGGACCCTGGAAGTTTTATCATCCAAATAAGTTTGTGGGATTCTAAAAATGTGAAGGCCATGTTGGACCTTGGTGCTAGCATTAATCTAATGCCTTATTCTGTATTTAAGAAAATGAAGCTAGGTGAATTGAAGCCTACTACAATGTCCCTTCGATTGGCGGATCGTTCGATCAAACATCCTATGGGAATTGTAGAGGACATTTTAGTCCAAGTTGACAAAGTGATTGCACCAGTGGATTTTGTCGTTCTAGAGATGGATAGGTATGTTGGTAGGACGGATGAAACACCTATTTTGCTTGGGCGTCCGTTCATGGCTACTACTAACACGGTGATTAATGTGAAAGACGGGACCCTCTCCATGAATGTGTTAGGAGATAATGTCACGGTTCCCTTACTTGAATCCAAGAAAGGACCGTCTCTATAAAGAGTCATGTTGTGTTGTGGAAGAGGTGGAGATCCCATCAAAGTTTTGGGATGAAGACTATATAGACAAATCAAAATCTCCTACATCACAATGTTTCTCTTGTATGTAAATCAGACCCAAAAGATGACATAAAATAACGAACGAAAAAAAAAACACAAAATTTACGTGGTTCACCAACAACCTATTGGCTATGTCCACGGGCAAAGGGAGACATATATTATTAATATGGCGGAGAAAAAAAATAGAGAAGATGATCACACTAATCTACTTTGCACGAATTTTGATCACAAAATTCTTGACCGTGCGAACCCTAGATCTAGAATTATTGATCTCTCTTAATTTTCCAGAGTAATTGAACTACTGAATTAAATTAGGACGGAAAGAGTATAAATTATGTATCCTAAATTCCCTTGTTAATTCGTATATGGACGGTGACCAAGCCTAGTTGAACTTAGACTTTAATACTTGGTGTCACACACACCCAAACATGAGTATATCTAAACATGTCTTCCTTAGTCCAAGTTAGCTCAACGTCCCAATAGCCATTTAACCATGTTGGTTCATTTAACAAAATCTGGCGTACACTTAAGGCTAATGCTGCAACATCCGCGTACAACCAGATTTTATGGCCCAAGCTTGTGGCCTCAGTTCAAATCCTTTCGTCTCGGAATTATGACAATTTGTTAATTTAATCTATTAAATTTAACGTCCCTAATTTCAAAGTCATTAAAACTTAACAAAAACCTAACGCAATCATGCCACCTCTTTTGCGCATTCCATCCTTGACGGCCTAACACCTTTCCACCTTCGCAGTCCCCTACAGCTAAAGTCGTCTTTCATCAGTCTTTGGCGAACTCACTAACCTTTGCGTTTCGGCCTCAAACTTAAATTACTTGGCCAAATGACTAATATGTGCCACTTACATTTAGCACTGTTACAATAATGCAAAGTTCTTATTTACCTTATTGCTGCAAAGTTCTTATTTGAGCCCTTGAACTTTAAAAAATTTCAAACTAATCTAAAAGTGTAACAAAATTAAGGATTATATAATGAAACGTGTCGAATTTGGAAGTGTTAAAGTGAAAGGGCTATATTCTGAATTTTAATACTCTCTGCGTCTCAAAACAATCGCCCAAATTATATTAAAATATTAAGCTGATAAAAAGTAAATTCGATTTTTGGGACATTCATTTTGAAATTGTGGGAATCTTTTTTTTCGGTGGAATAAATTCCATCAAAGCATCCATCATATTGAATTCATGTAAAGTTATAAAATAATTGTAGTACTTTTTTTTATTCAACTTAATATTTTGATCAATATTGATAATCGTGTTGTGGATATGGCCCTCCACTACCCAAGCAAACCCACAAGAACAATAAGAGCACACAAACAAAGCACAAGAAATCAAAGCAAGAAAAGACACAGAAATTGTTTACCCAGTTCGTCAATATGTTTGACTACGTCTGGGGGCACTACCAAGCCAGGATCTTGCACTATAATATGTTAAATCTGAGTTACAATGAGTATGGGGGCGGAACATTGTTTATATAGCAAACCAAGAGTAAGACCTAAACCTAAACATAAGAGAAATCCTAAAAATCTGCACTTTCTCGGCATTCCAGGCGCCCGCTTGAAGGGGACCAGGCGCCCTCTTACATGCCAATTCCAGGAACCAAACCTTCTGTCCAAACCGGGCGCCCGCCTGGTCAATACCAGGCGCCCACCTGGAACACTGCTCCAGATTTTCTTCTCCTTGTTCCTTTGAGGGATCTCTACTCCAACAAATCGTTCTCTAAAATCTTCATAAATCCAATTTAAAGATTAAATGTTAAAAAATAATAATTATTAACACATGTACTATTCTGCATTTCTTAAGTACCATAGGTCCAATGCTTATGAAACAATTTATATAAGATGTGCGGAGTATTCTTTAGTGTATATTTTGACCCCCTCACTTTAATTTCTGACATCGTCTGTGTTTACAATGGCATAACACAACACACTATCCAAAATGTTAACAAATAAGGCAACACATCTTTTGTTATAACTTACCACATCAAATATTAACAAAGCTAGTGGCATGCATTATAAAAAGTCTTTTAGATTCATTTCAAAAATTGCTAGAAACTACAAAAAAAGCCATTTTCAGTCCATTTTAAGTGATGAATAAAGTGGTAATGGTAATACTTTCTGGTACTTATAAAATGCCGCAAAATATCCGCTGCAAATTCTTAGACACTAATTAAAAATGCCATAATTTTCAAGCTCCATTCAAAAGTGACCGAATTTATGAAACTTTGTAGAGTCATATTTTTAAATGAAATTAATTGCGGTTACCCGAATTTGAACCCATCATATATATATATATATATATATATGTTAGGTCCTAACTTATTGTTTTAGTGAAAATTGATCATTTAACGGGACAAAGTTAAATGGTCAAATTTGCAAAGAAAAATAGTTGCAAAAGTTACCCAAGACCTCCTTCTTGTTTCCCAAGTTTTTTATGAGGATTTTCACCTACTAAATGAGTTCTAAAATATTCTATATTAGACTTATTAGAAAGGTAATTAATAAGGAACAAGAATGTGCAATCAGATTTTGCATTGGAGCTTCCGGTGAAAAGATATGTGCTATATACTCAAATAGAGCATAAATGGAGAAGGTGATTAAGTGAAAATATCCAATTCTCATGTGACTCAAAATTCCTCCAGCATTATTTTGTTTGGGTTGTCAGTAAACATGGTTGAAGAGGAAAGACAACATTCCTCAAAACAAGGAATTGTGTTTGAAGACCAAAGACCAAGCATTGAAGACTCCACCCATATTATTAAACCTCCCCAACGGATACTTCCTCTTTTCCCCTATAAATTGAAGCCAAAGCCTCCATTTCCAGTGTGCTTGCACCACCATCCCAGCCTTAGTCAAAGGGCTTCCTTAACTGAGTGAAGGTAAGAAGAGGGGGTTCTGGGAACTTGCCTATATTTACATCAAATGAACTGAATATATATCCTTTCTACATTCATTTACACTCGTATGAATTACAGAAACCCTATTTACAATCAAGCTAAAGCAGATCATTCAGTTGAAGCCCAACAGCTTTCTGACTTATCACCAACAGCTAAGACTCCAACTATCCTACAACCATCGGAAAAGCTTCACAAGATTGAAGTATAAGTTATTCCAATAAATGAACAACCTATAAAGCAGCTTGATCAAATCTGCAAACCCAACAGCTATCTCCCCTGTATCAACAGCTTTCTTAGGGTGGGTTTGCTGACTGAGGTTGTGTGTTTGGGGGTAATCAAGGGTGTTCTTTCCAAGGGTTTGGTGTTGAGGGGTTTGTTGTCAAAGAGGTTGTGTCTTAGCTGTGAAGAAGCTAAGTCTTAGCTGTTGGGGTTAGCTGTCCAGAACAGCAACTTTAAGTAAAATCTGGTACTGATTCCCAAGGTTATAGGCTTTGATTTTATGCTTTCTGGAAAGGTCTGTGAGTCTAGTTTACTCACAAAAAATCGGATTGCAATTTAGTCGAGCGGAGAGAGAGATATTGCATTTTCCGTGAAGGGTATCAAAGCTCAAATTCAGATTTCCAGCAAAGAGGCTTAGCTGCTGGGTTAGCTGTCCAGAATAGCAACTTCAAGTAAAGTCTGGTATTGACTCACAATGTTGTAGGCTATGAAATTGAACTTTATGGAAAGGTATATGAGTGTAATTTACTCACAAAAAGTCGGATTGAACTTTCGTTGAACGAGGAGAGAGAAATTGCATTTGTGGTGAAGGGTGTCAAAGCTGAAATTCAGATTTCCAGCAGCTTGTTGTCATTCAAAAAAGGGTATTTCGGGTTGCAATGACACTTCCTTCAGAGGTTCTTTCTTCCCCCTAAAATGGTGACATGGGTTTATGAAGAAAAATGGCTGAAAACTCATCCATAAACAGGTTCGGTTCCCCCTCAAAATTGTTCTTGGTGCCGTGTGTTCTTCTTGCATCCAAGTTTGCTTCGACTTTGATTGAGCTTCATGATTCCATTAGTCCGTCGAGCATTCAATTTCATTCTCCTAAAATCACAAAGGAGACAAAGTAAATGATTCTTTATAATCAAATAAATAAATTTAAGCACAAGGGGAGTTTCCAAATTCTAGTAATTCTAAGCCCAACATAAGCAGTCGGTGGGCATGAGGGGCTGCACTAAAAGAAGTGCCAACGAGTTTGCCGGTCAGTGCCATCTAGCCCAAGGAAGGTGATTAATATTCCCCCTAGCAACTACCCTAGGAGTCTCTAACTCGTGACCTTGCTTCGTCTTACCAAAATTAAGGAAACTTGGGAAGTGATCCAAGATGATCAAATAGGGTGTTCAAGCACAAAAATATGTTAGACATATAAGCATGTATCTTCACGAGATGTTAAGCTTGGAGACACTGAAGTCTCTAAGAACCATGCTCTGATACCAATTGAAAGGTCCTGTTTTACTTAAAGAATAGAAATGTTAAAGATGAACAGCTAACAGTTTGGGTGGTTAGCTGTTGAAGCATTACATAATGTGTGAAACATAGTGTGTGCAATTGGGTTTATTGCACATACTAAAGTTACTGGGATGGAGGGTTTTGGTGTGGGAGAACACACAAGATACTGGGAGGGGTTGGTGGTGCAAGCACACTGGAAATGGAGGCTTTGGCTTCAATTTATAGGGGAAAAAAGGAAGTATCCGTTGGGGAGGTTTAATAATATGGGTGGAGCATTAATGAAGAAGGTGGTGAAGTGAAAATATCAAATGTTCAAATTTCCTCCAGCAATGTTATGGTGTATTCTCTTGTTTCAGTTGAAGAACAAAAGTCAAGCTTGCAATAAATGGTGAATATATTAAATAAATGAACACTAGAAGACCACTCTTTTGAAGCCAAAGCCTCCATTTCCAGTGTGCTTGCACCACCATCCCTCCCAGTATCTTGTGTTCTCCCACACCAAAACCCTCCATCCCAGTAACTTTAGTGTGTGCAATAAACCCAATTGCACACACTATGTTTCACACACTATGTTATGCTTCAACAGCTAACCTCATCCTTTTTACCCCAAAACTTTGGACAGCTAAACCCAAAAAAAAAAAAACAATAAGTTAGGACCTAACAAACCTCTCTCTTCACTTTCAGTAACTGGAACTGGGCTGCAACACTTCATATACTGCTTAAAAGCTGTATATGAGTTCTTTTGGGAACCTGGCTAACTCCATTAAAGTTATCACATCCACCTTCCAACACTATCATGGAAAGTGAATCTCTTGTAACTGGGGTAATAACCCTTGGCTTTTCAACCACAGGAATCTGTTGTGTCTGAACAGCTAACTGATTTCCTGATGCATCAACTTTCCCAATAAGATCCTTCTCTCTCTTTGTATCTCTCTCCCCTCCCTGTCAATGTTTTCTGCATCATGACATTTGAATCCCTCCTCTTTCATCAACTCCCCTAAAGTAAAAACTTCTTAACTTCAGAATATGGAACCTTGCTTTTACTGCCTTCTCCTACACTCATTTCCTTCCAAATAACTTAATACAAGTCCTCTCCTGCACCTCTCTTACTTCTTTCATTTTTCCCTTTCCTTGTGTCCTCTCCATCTGAATCAATCTCTCTCTTTCTACCCTCATAAAAGCATCATTCTCCATCTCCCATTCCCTTTTTCTCTTCTCTCTCTCCCTCAGTTCATCACCCTTTAAATGATGACCCAAAGGGAGCTGATCAACTTCATCCTGCAAGGAATGATCAGTCTGTACTTTATAAGACCTAAATTCCCTTTCAAACTTCTCTCTCTCTGACTCCTCATCACTAGGAATTGTAAAGACAAGTTTCCTAACTGATTGAGCCATTTTGCTCGGACTATACTTAGAGAAACTTCTACCCATTTTCAGAAGATTATCTCAGTATATCTTCAACAGCCAAGCTCATGCATCTTATATAAGCAAAGCATTTATGTTGGTCCATAACAAGGCTCAACCATATGGTCAGCTGTTGATAAATTCAAGTTCAAATTCTATGAACTGATGTGACTCTTAAAATTATATCATTGGAGGGTTTATGAGGCAAGGCTAAGATGTGATGGTCAATATTAATTTGAAAGAGTGCTAAGTTAGACAAACTAAAGTACTTACCTTCTTTCATTTAATAGCCGCCCACATTTTATGGATATAAATGGAATAACATTCATATCTCATTCTATTTACTGTTCATATGTACAGTAACAGGAGTTAAGAGTCACTTCCTCACTCTTTTCATTTAACCCCCTGGACTTTCAAAAAGGAATTACAAACACCCTCGCTCTATTTTTGTTAAAATGAACAGTTCAGTTCTCTTGCCGGTCACTATTCATAACGGCTATATTAACTCCCCACTCTCTCCACTCTCCCTTCTCTCCAATAATAATAACCGTTGTTCCCCACATCTTTAAACCTCGATATTCTCTCTCTCTCAACTATTCTTAGTCAATTTCATCTCTCTCGCACACTCTGTTTTCTAAAACCCTAATACTCTGTTTCACTTCTCTTCTTGAAATCAATACTCTGTTTCATTCTCGAAACCACTTATGGCAATGATCAATTACCGTAATCTTCTGACCAACCTGGAGCAGAGACCTCGATTCTAGTTTTAAAGGTCTGTATGAAGGATTTACTGGACAAAGAATTGAGAATTATGACTCAGTGAAAAACAAAGCTTTATTCAAAAAGAATTTGTCCATCAACAACTCTGCACTTAGTGATGTGGTAATCAAAGGGATGTTTGGAAACAGTCCTCATTAGACCAACTAAGTTCTGCAGAATGGAAAGTGGTCCTTGGCCTAATTCAAGGGAATATAAATTGGTGCAGAGTGATGCTAGAAAACTTCAACCTTCTAAACTCTCCATCAACTCTAAAACCCTCTGTGAGATCAACCAAGCCCAATCTTTCAGATTTATGAGTGGAATTCTTGCTAAGAAACTAGCAACACACTGGGTTGCCTCCCTGGAATCAAGGTGGTGTTCAGTGGTCTCACTTAGCAAATCCAAGAAGTTTAACAAGAAAACTATCCCTCTCAAAGGAACTAAGGAGGGAACAGCTAAGACAATCCAACAGCCATCTAGGGTCAGAACCACAAGAAAAATCAGATCAAAGGATGTACATGATACTGAAGAATCATCTTCTGCTGACTCTGAAGGGACCCCATCTACTGAGCAATCACCAGGAAGGGAGCACAGATCCAAGAAGAAGTTTGACATTCCAACAGCTATCTCACCATCAGCTAGTCAAACTACTCCCCCAGCTCCTGTTCAATCCCCTATGAGGATCACAAGATCAAAAGCTTTGCTTGGACTCCCAACAGCTGAGCCCTCTTTTGCTGCTCCAGTACACAAAAGACCAGCAGCTAAGAAACCAAGATTGAAGAAGACAGCTGTCAAAGGCAAAGGAAAAAGGAAATTTGGTGATCCTTCTTCCTCATCCTCAAGTGAGTCAGAAATTCCTGGTCCTAAAGCCTCAACTCCTCCAGTTGAAAGCCATGAACACACTACTGCCTCTTGGGAATTAGTCAGACCTGCAAGGAGCAATGCCACTGAAATCTTTCTTGATAATGAAGCCATTCAGAGTGAAGGAGAACCTGAAGTTCAAAAAGCCTCCCAATCAATTGAAGTGATTGATTTGGAAGAGGTAGATGCAGCTGATGAATTAACCATTCAACAGCTATTGGATGAAACAAGAAGTGAAAAAGCTTGCTGGAACAGTCCAAGTGCATGGAGACCCAGCAACTGAGGAGCCAGTCCATGAATCAAGTTCAACAGCTAAGACCACCTCTTCAACAGCTGAGGCACCTACAGTCCCAACAGCTAAGGTATTCTCTTCTTCTGAGTCTGCTGGTCCATTCTACATTAAGAGAAGATCCAAAAGACAAAGACTCTCATCCCCTCCCTCCCCTGCTCATACCTCTAGCTCTGATCATGCCTCTGCTATTCAAAGCATTCTTCACCTTAAACATTCCATTCCCCAAACCACCCCTCCTGTTGAAACCTCAAGGGGAACTCACCTAGTCCAGACACTACTGTCAGGTC